>JANTCA010048220.1:0-12484 GCA_024741275.1 Chironex yamaguchii
ACTAATATAACTACTACTACTTCTACTACTACTACTAATACTACTACTTCTACTACTACTACTACTACTACTACTACTACTACTACTACTACTACTACTACTGCTGGTACTAGTACTACTGCTACCACTACTACTAACACTTCTGCTACTACTACCACTGCTAGTACTACTACTACTACTTCTACTACTACTACTAGTAAGTTCTAGGGAGGTTAGGTTTTCTTTGGGGCAAATATAAAAAAACAGACTTAGAATGATAATAGAATTCTAAATAATTTGCTTTTTAAATCATTCAAATCGGATTAAGTAAACCGATGTTATTCAATTTATAGTCTTTGGAAACAAAGACCAAGTTCTGAAAACTATTTAATGTAATTCCAGCAAAAGATATGGCATAAAGATGACAACATTTTACGCCAATTGTGTTACGAATCACACAATAAGTTTTGATAGCGACAAGATGAAACCTTGAAACTTGAACGAGACATACAACTTTCTTCGCAAAAGATGATTGAGAGGAAATGCCCCTGGCAACTAATGTTGCCATAGCAACAACCATTGTCACTCTAGCGACAGTGATATAGTATCAAATATGGCTACTTAAAACCCCAAAATGATATATGACCATTACTTATGCCTACCGTAAAAAATATGACCTTTTGAGACTATTGGATCGGCTTACCCTAACAACACAAATTACCATAACGACCAAGACTAAGGCCCTAGCAATGGGGGCATGCGAATGTGTCCAAGGATAAAAACTATGCTAAATAAAACTAAAAAGTTAACATGGAGTTCTTATATACTATGGATTTACCAGTGGCAAACACTTGGGGGCAAGGGAGTGTGGTTGCCCCCTAATATTCTGAAAGACTGTTCTAAAACAATGGGCAAACATGAAATCATCTTATCAAAACAAACCTCCCCCTCCAAATTTGGTTAGTGCTCTGCCACTGGGATTTATTAGTCATAGTTTTTATATCATTTCTTTTAAGGCTTGATCAAACTTATAAAATATGGCCATTAAAGATATTTCAAATAACATCTTTCAAAGCCCGAGTTGCAACCTAGCACACAAGTGGTCTTTGCGTAGCTGTGATTCTTTAAGAAATTTTAGCTTCACATGTGATAGGGTATCCCTTCTTTAAGTCACCCAATAATGGAAAACGAAATGTTTCAGTGCCTCCATCAATGTCATATGTAATGCAGCCTGCTTTTGTCGCAAGAGGACATCAAAAGCAGCAAAATCTCTTCCACTTATAATATTTGTTGTTGGTTCATTTGATGCTTGTCTAATGAAGCTCTTTGATGGAGACGAATATTTATCCCTGGCAGTTGATCCTGACACTGTCGTTCTAATACCAGCACCAATGCAGCACATATCAATTTAAGTAATATCTGTTCAATTTCTGAAGACGGACCGGGAGTTGACTTCCATCCTGCTTCCATTCTCTATCCTCAACTCGTATATCGCGAAAAAAATTATAACAAATTTCCAAGTGTACTTGTGTACTTGAATGAGTTAAATGCATCTAATATTAAAGTATTTAGGATCAAGCCAAGTAAAATTGATATATAACTTCAAAAGAATAACAATTAATACGAAACCTTCGTCGTAAAACCTTCAAATCGCACAAAAGATCGAAAAGTGCACCATACAAAGTTCTATGGCCAACCAAAACAAAGACTGTAACCTCAACTGCCTAGATACGTCATGTATTGCTTTACTGTACCGCAGAAATGACGGAAAACGAGGCAAAGGCAGCGTCACTCCGAAGTGCGATGCTTAAGATTCATGGCCGCCACTTCCAAAAGGCAGCTTTTCATAACCACAAAGAAAATAGTTGTAAACTTCGTTTGCCGGGACGGATTCCTTAAATGAAAACATGTTTTAAAAGACAATTTTTTACAACAACTAAATAAAGCTTAAAAGAAACTCAACAGTATTTGATGCTCAATGTACATTTTTCGGACAGCTAGTATCTTTGTTTGTTTTCAATAGATTTTGTCTTATGACCAACCTTAAATCATTGCTCTAGTTGGAGAAAGTCAGAAAAGTTAAAAAAGAAGAAAAGTTGCTCAGTTCCACCTGAACACTTCAACAATAATAATTTGACTGAAATTGGATGTCATTGCATCGAAAAGCTAAAATTGATTTTAAAGTGACTGGACTTTGTCAAAAATAACTTATTGATAAATGTTTTCTTATGTCTTGCTCTTTCATTACTTTACTGTCTTGCTCGATCTTGATATATTTGTTTATATCGTATACTGATATTTTTCGTTACATGATCTTAATTTTTAACCACCAACTGTTCATCGCATCTATCGGGTCCAAGCCATACATAAAATCACAACATTCTTTTGTGATGTTTAGACCGACTGACAGAATAATCTATTACATATAGAAAATGAACATTTTCAAGCTAAACTTGCTACAAATCATTGTGTTTTGAGGAAATCAAATTATGGCAATCACAATTTCTGCTGATTATGAAAGCGCCTAGCGATTTCCGGGTACTTAATGAAATAAATTCTTTATCTCCGAGAGTCAAAGACAAATTCACAAATTTTAAAGTATGTCTTGTTATAACAGCAAAGCTAGGTCAGACAAGATGATGTTGATCATGTTTGAATCAAAATGTTCTTTTGATGAAATTTTGATCTCCTGGGGTGACACAAATAGTTCAAATATGCGCGATTACAAATGAGCCTATACAAATGCAGATAACACTGTTGCTCTTGGCTAGGATAGATTGTAGGCTGCTAAATCAAATTAAGAATCGTATTTATTTCATGAAAATTGAAAGATACTATAGGCAGCGTATTCTGCTTGCTTGCTGGAGATGTGTTGAAAAGCGACAAAATTATAACTTACTGAAATGACGGTACATTTATGTGTAATACTCATTACGTCACTTGCATGCTCATTTTAGTGCTATAAGAGTATATTTCGTTTCCAAATTTAAAAACATATGATTCTGACCCAAGCCTTATCATGTTTGATGTCGTTTGTACTTGTAAGTTATGTTCGTGTTTGTAGTATACAATTATTTAAAAAAATCTGTCAAATTATCCCTCACAAGTGAGTTCATTTTCTCTCAATCTATGAGACATCATATTACGTACAAACGAAAAGTAATATAGGCCGACTTTTTAGTCCAAATAAAAATCTTAAGTTAAACTTGGAGTTAGTTATAAAATATAAGTTATTTTAAAAAATTATTTGAATTAGCATGCTAGTAGCTTGAATAAATTTGAAACCAATTTTTGCTACTAATGAAAAGATACAAGGTTAATTCACCAATGAGATTTGCCATATTCGTCTTCATAGCATTGCCAATGTGTTAGATAAGGAATTCAAGCAGAAATTAATGAAGTCAAACATCCATTTCCTTCCGTACAGCTGAAAGAGTCTGGTTAAAAAACCATCAAAGATAACCACAAATTGCAAGTCCTATCGAAAGATGAGAGTATCGAGCATGGTATAAAATCGCGAGGCACGGCGGAAAATCATCTTTGTACCATGATGGAAAGTAAATGGCGAGGCAACATCTTAAACGTTCTGTCTAAAGCTGAATATCCAGCAGTATCAAAAATGTTATTGTCGCCAAGCTTCGCTCATGCCGTTTTATAAGAAATTTAAAAGGATCACAGGCTACCTTAAGATACTCTGTCTTGCCAATCATCCAGGAATGAGAGCAGTCGAGAAGTGACTAACAAGAGTCTGTTGAATTACCATGAAATGCCGTAGGACAAAGTGGAGGGCACCGATAAGACAAGGTTTAGATAAGGCGCAAAGGACGTTAGTCGAGTTAAGAAAGCAAAGACATCAAAATCTCCAAAATGTTGATATTGCTCCTGTACTTTCAGCAGGTTGGCCTACATAGTCATTCTATCAAATAGATCAAATAGGTCAATATATCAAATGTCATTGACTTTTCGATATTACCTTCATCGATATTCTGATAAAGATGAAATCGGAACTTCAAAAGATGTGCAGTGATGCAATATACAAATCATTACATCGCAAACTCACTTTTAAGAAACATCGCACCGGTTGCTCAGTGTGATGGATCTTCACCTGGGTTGATCTCTCAGAGTTTCAACAATTTTACTTTCGTTACCATGCAACCAAACCATTTAATAATGAAGAGTCACAAAACAGTCACGGATATTGTACTTTTGCGCCGTAGACAATTTTTTACACTATTGGTATTGTGTATATTTGATTCACATATAACTTTGATACTTAATTAATTTATATGTGTATAAATTATACATACAAACTCCACAAGCCAACAATGTCCTATGCTTATGTAAAAATAATAAAGATTCTTCAAAAAATAAACATCTCATATAAAGTTTCAAGTTATTTTCCTTTAGATTACTTTTCATACAACAAGTTATGATATATATAGGGCATACATAACACGGCAGAGTACTAGAGGGACTAAGTACAATACAACAGAATTTTAAACAATAGGGAACACCTGTTATCAACAATACACTAACAGCACAATAAGCAACAAGGTATGTGTTATGGATTTAACAAAAGAAGTGTTAAAATGTAAAAACAACCTTAACAACACTCTAAGGAGAAATTTACAAAAATGACAAGTAACCAGGATAAATGTCTTATGTGATAGGCACTTTCCTAACATTAAGTCCAGAAGGTAAAAATTTAATAATCTATACTGCCGAAATGTTTCCCTACCTTCCTCACTGCTATCTATCCTGTCTATAACTTTTAAAGACATATCACCAAGAAAGCCACTATGTCCTTCCTCTCTAAAAAACATGTATGCCTGGGCGACTATGCAACCTTTGTTAAGCATTTTACTAGCTGCCTTGTACTTATTGATCCTGAGTCTAATAGCCGTTGTGGTGCTTCCTACATACTGTTTTCTACACACTTTACATTCTAAAAGATAAACCACAGAACTGGAATTACAATGGAAGTGATGATTGATGAAAAAAATTCTTCCTGTTTCTGCAGTGATGCACACCTGATACCTAGGTTTACTACAACCATAGCAACCTCTAACTACCTCTGGTTTGTTACCTCTAAGCTTATCTTTATCTAATATGTCTTTAAGTGATTCAGATCTTCTAAAATCTAATTGTAGTCGTGGGGTGTTATCTGTTGCTAAACTTAGAATGGACAGTATGAACGTTCTTGCCTTGCACTTACAGAGAGGTGTTCGTATTTGAGTCATTAAAGACTAAAGTAATTTCCTTTTCCTTGTAGATGACAAATTAAGGTAATAAACTATAATAAGATAAAATACATAGTCTGATCAATTGATTTAAAAAGCCACAACACATTTTGTTCTCTTCCAAAAGACAAATAACGTTTAAGTTGTGTTGATGGTAGAGAGAGCAAAGCCTGGTGTTGTCAAAAGTCTGTCATATTACTTAAATGAAATATAAGATCAAAACGATCAAAGAAAAAATTCATGTTTATTTGAAGTTTCTATTGATGTTGCAACACAAAATAAACATGGTTCACGCAATTAACAGCCAATCCACCATCAACATTTGTGATAGACCATTGTTGGTTGTGTTGTATAGAATCAGAAAATTGAAAACCGTCTACTCCTGTGCCTGTCGCGTAGTTGGTTTATTTGGCTCCTTAACTGAAGCAAAATGAAAGCTACAAAGACTTTACTAACGACAGAGACAACGTGCTATGTGTTTAATACCATGTTTTGACAATTTGTAAAAGAAAAAAGAAAGACAAGAAATTGCAGTACTAAAACAGTACTGTTGCAAGTGGTCAAAATATCTCCTTACTTGTAAAGTATTGTACTTGTTTCATATCGACACATTACCAACATTTTCTCATCTTTACCGCTGTGTTACAAAAGGACCAAGACAATTGTCACCCGTACGTCAAATCCAAAATATGGCAAATAGTAACGTGTCCGTTTTAAACGATGGTGAAACAAAGAAGCGAGTCTGCTTTGTCTATACTAAAGTGATCATCCACTTAGTCGATTGATGTCTTTTGGTATCATATCAATCAGTTTATATTTTAGGTAAGTAGCCTCTTACAAATCATTTGTTTATTTACATGTTAATGGTAATGTGTCTGTAGTGCTGTATACTCCAGCCACTCGGCTGATAGAGATTTTGGGCTGTGCATTCCTTTATACCAATAAGATGGATCAATGCTTGCCGTAGCTGGCGCTTAATATGTGAAACCACATGAATATTTTTTTTCTTGATAAGAAATGCCCTCTGGTGATCAGTTTTTGGACTTTGCTTTATTTTTTCAATTTTTGAAGAAAGAATGATATCTGAAATGCATAGATTCATTGCTTAGAAGCAGATTATTGTACGTTTTTTAATCAAATATTCACTCTATATACATTGGGATATTATTGTCGACAAGAAAACAAATACTTGATAGACATAAGCTACTTCATATACATTTTGTTCATATGTCATTTATATGTTAATTATATGGAATCCATATGCTACTTATAACTTATTTGGATGTAATTTGTATGTTATTTATATGATATTTTATCAATGTTACTTATATGTTATTATGTCTAAATATGACAGAAAGTGTTTCATTAAAACGTCTTGATTATTTTCAAAAATTTGAGGTCAACTAATAGCCATATAAGACAATCAAGAACTATTTGTTTGAGCGATACTTTCGTTTGGTAAATGATGTCCAATTTCATGTATGTACACTTAAACAGAAGTAATAAACTAAATGCAACAATATAGCAAGTACAAATATAATCCTTATGAGACAACGTCATCACTACAGCTGGTCTAAATAACCATATTAGTACAAAAACGAAAGGTTTTCGTTCCTACAAACAACCTTAGATGCAAATAATTTAGTTCTAATTTCTTCCATATTTTGTTCATTACACTTTATCAGTTATTAACTTGACTAACAACAATAATCCGTATACTAAAGCTTTTAAATTACCTTAGCCTAATGGGCAAAACATTTTAAAAGTCAAATATTGAGACGAGTGAAACTTATGACTTAACTCTTATCTGGTAACTCGATTGTCCTTACTGGAGTAAAGGAAAGTACTGAAATATGTATTGCGTATGTTTTACGTAAAAGCACATGTATCGTTAGTAATATCAAGTTTGGATCAATTAATGGCTTATGGTTCCGGAACCAAACAAGACACGCCTCTATAATCTAAACCATATATTCATTTGTTATCATAAACATTTACGTATTAAAAATTGTGCCTCTTGGATATAAAGTACACTTCAGGTTCCTTGTATGGTACAAAAGCAAAACAAATCATTTTCCCTTTTATATAAGTCTAGTTTTATCTTACAATTTTAGCGAAAATATTACTATTTTACAATTGTTTTTGACTTAGTAGGTTTCAAAACATTTTAAGTGTTCTTTTGACTTAGAAAATGCAAAATTAATTCTCATTTCCGCTAAAATTAACTCTAAGATAGGTAAATGAGTACCAGCATATATACCTAATATACATAAATGAGTGCCAGCATATATATCTAATATATATAAATGAGTGCCAGCATATATATCTAATATATATAGAAATGAGTGCCAGCATATATATCTAATATATATAAATGAGCCCCATCATCTATATCTTATATGTATAAATGAGTGCCATCATACATATCTAATATATATAAATGAGTGCTAGCATTTATATCTGATATATATAAATGAGTCCCATCTTATATATCTGATATACATAAATGAGTGCCAGAATATAGCCTGAGAATAAGAATTCAAACAATTTTACCTCATAAACGCATCAGTTAATTTAATGTACAAAATATCAAATAAATCAATTATCTTTTTTTCAGTCTTCGGCAAAGCAGTGGATCTGTTTGTATCTATTTTCGTGTTCTGCTCTTCATGTTTGTGAATTAAAAATATGTTCGTTAATGAAGTGTAAACAGACAACGCCCACTGTAGAAGTTTTTCATTTCATTTTTTTAATAAGCACATTCTGCCACGATTAGTTTCTGATACATTTCTAAATATTTGAGTTTTTACCTACTAGTCATTATTTCTTGTTTTTTTTAATAGCCATACATAATTTTACCACTATCTTCTGGCAATGTTCCCAATCAGTAGACATCAAATAGTGGCTTCCATGAAATGGCTTTCCATGCTTTGCATCATAGATAGGACTCATGAAATACATAATTACAGGTTGTGCAGGAGTCAATTTTAACACGACCCCTGCATCGATTTCTATCTCCGCTTTCAAAAGAACGAGGAAATTATAACTAATAAAACGAATAAGATTTGCGCTGACGTTTCATAAATACATAAGAGTGCATTGGAATTACGTAATTACCTTTTTGTCAGTTACTGCAACATGTATATAGAGCAAACTTTATATTTGAAAAAATGACAGCAAAGGTGTATTAAAAGTTGTATCTTTGAGATGACATAGTCACCTTGACAAGCTTATTATACTTTCCAGTAGATGAAAACAAAAGAGTTGCAGTTTAAATTAACTTTTACTGTGATTACATCTGTATATTTAAACTAGCACATATCGCATGCTACATTACATCACTTCACCTCAGTCGGTAAAAAGTAAAGGTATTCTATCAATAATCAACACTGGATTTATGAAAGGATTTAACAAATAGCATCCTGGAGAAAGGAAAAGGATAATCCGTATAAAGTAAGCCAAATTCTTAAGTATTATCTATTTCCTTCTTTTATAAAAATCTATTCAAGTTGCTTGGTAAAAGGACCAAAGTGAATGCAATGCTAATTACCTTAAAGAAATTTTTGAATACAGTACAGAACGTCCTTGTCTAAGACAACATTCTTAACTTCCCTTTACTAATTAATTTTACTTTTTAAAATCACTTTAATGTCTCTTTACGTCTTTATCACTGCATTAGCACTTATTGCTTAAGTAAAAGCGAAAAACTGCTTTCGTTTAAGTAACCCATCCAAGAATTGGTTTGCCTTACTAAATAAATCAAGTAATGGCTTCCGCTACTACATAACCAAGAAGTGCCTTTGATTAAAGAACCAAGCACAAAAGTGCTTTTGCTTTGGTAAATAATCCAAGAATATGTCTGCTTTACCAGCTGAGCATAGAAGTACCTGGTCCTTACTAAATGACCAAAGGAAGGCTTTTGTCTAAGTAATTTAGCTAAAAGTGCTTTTGATTTATTATACAATCCAAGAAAGCATTTGCTATAGTAACTGAGGTAATAATGAGGTTATCCTTACGTACCAGTCCAAGAAGTGCTTTTGCTTGAGTAAGTTAACTAAAAGGGACTTTGCTTTAGTATATAATCCACCAAGCCATTTGTCTTACTAACTAAGTCAACAACTAGCTTGTTCTTACTTAAAGTGCCTTAGATAAAGTTAGTAAGCAACAAGTCATTTTGCTTTAGTAAAAAATACAAGAATGCCTTTGCTTTTTTAATTAGGCCAAGAAGTAGCTGGTCCTTACTAACTCAACCAAGGAGTGCTTTTGCCTAAAAAAGTGTTTTTGCTTAACTGACTAAACTGAAAACACTCTTGATTTAAAAAATAGTAATGCCATCGGGCTAGTATATAACTATACAACTATAAAAATAAATTGGTAACTTTACTTCCAACTTGTATGAATTGCGTGTTGCGATAATCTTGACATTTCGTACACCTACCTTCACCGAGTTACCCAAGCTACCCTACAGACGTGACAACACTATAGGATCACCTCGTCCACAACAGCATCAAGAAGAATTCCATCTCCACATCGCCAACCACGCTACCTGGCACACACCCATGTCATAGGCCACATCGAGAAAAGCACACATACTCTACATCATCCATCACAGGACTCAAAGGCATTGTTTACATTCACCACAACCGTCGATGTATCACAACAAACTGAGTTTAGATCATCAGGTGCACTCAATGTGACGTTCTGTACATACATGAAATGAAGCGTTCATTTTCTGAGCTCTTCCATGAACATACGCCACCATTGTGATACGCACGTAGCATAACATTTTTGCCAGACCAACCACGATATCACAACGAACCTAAGGTGCACTGTTGTTTGTCACAACACTAAAGACCACCACCACAGACTCACCACTGACAAACGCCTAAACTTTGACTTCAATGAATAACCATTTACACATTTGTTCCTTTCTCTCTATGATTCCTAACTTTTCCTATCAATATTTGTATTTTGTTTACTCTACTTATTTTTTCATAGACCTACTTTTCCCTTTGTTGTTGTCCTTTATCTCTATTGTAACTCCTCTTCTTGTTTTGGCCCTAGTCTTCCTTCTCATAATATTTGTCATCTATCTTATACGTATTCCTCATACGGTCGCAAAACGAAATTAGGTCGTATGACAAAGGCCTTTTAGGTTGAACATGTGATGATGGAACGTTATCATCTTCAAAAAAGTGGCCAAGTTACAAATATATTTTACTTTATGGGGAAACAATTGTTTTATGAAATGAGCCAACAACTACCTTACTTTTACTGACTGATCGTATAAGTGCTTTTGCTTAAGCAGGTAAGCTGAATCTTATCTCTGATTGGTCTGCTCGTCATAAATTGGCTAATTGGCTTTCTAACCTTTTAGAACCAGTACTCAAAATATATAGCAAAACCTATATCAAAGATTCTATTCTTTCACTTTTGCAAAAGTAGTTCAAATTCTCAAAATCGATTCTCATGGCACGTTTAAGTATTCTTTCGACATAAGCAGCTTTTTTACTAACGTTCTTTTACTTTTTTCGTTCTTTTACTCTTTTACTTTTGAAGAGAAAGAGTGCTTTTGCTTCAAGAAGCAAGAGAGAAAAATACATCTGCTTTACAAATTTATCCAACAACTGCTTTTGCTTAAGTAAATAAACAAAACATGCTCTTGCGTTAGTAAATAACACAGGAATGCATTTGCTTTGCTACCTGTACCAAGACGTAACCTGTCCTTACTTTTGGAGGAATGCTTTTGCTTCAAGACGTAAGAGAGAAAAATGCACTTGCTTTAGTAATTTATCCAGGAACTTCTTTAGCTTAAGTAAATAGTTAAAACGTGCTCTTCCCTTCGTAAATATTACAAGAAAGTATTTACTTTACTAACTGTGCCAAGAAGTAACCGGTCCATACTATCGGAGCCAATGTTTGCTTTTGTTTAAGGAAGCAAGAAAGGAAATGCTCTTGCTTTTGTAATTTATCCTAGAATTGCTTTTGCATAAGTAAGCAAACAAGACGTAATAATACCAAATGCATTTGCTTAACTCACTGTGCCGAAAACTAACCTGTTTTTACTATTGGAGCCAAGGAGTGCTTATGTTTAAAAGAGCAAGAGAGAAAAAGTGCTATTGCTTTAGTAATTTATCTAAGAAGTGTTCTTGCTTTATTTGGTAATACAAAAATATCTTAGCGCTTCTTGATAGGCCTAGAAGTCGCTAGTCCTTAGTAACTGAGCCTAGGTGTGCTTTTGCTTAAGGAAAGGAGAGTGCTGTTGCATTTGTAAGTAATCCAATAATAAGTTTGTTTTACTAACAGGGCAAAGAAGTAGGGTGTCTTTACCAACTGATCCAAAAAGTGCTTTTCGTTTAGAAGCTAATTTAATCTACGGGTTTTTATATAATAAGTTGCTACCTCATCATGTGTTTCCAGTCTCGTATTAGGTGAAAGAAGGAAACATAATTTCTAAATGAATCTCATAGAGATGATTGTTAGAGTTCTAAAGTGTATAATAGGTAATAATCGTTACTATTATTATAAAACCGTTTGTGATATAGACATATTAGTTATGTAACCAATGTTCACAGAAACATATTTAGTTCATTTTGTTCTATATAACTGTATCCAGGCAGCAGAGCATTTCTTATCAAATATGAATTTCCAAATAAGGCATTTTCTTGGACAGTGCCTACATACTGTAAGTGGTCAACAACCAATCCTGAAACATATCACATAAGATATGTAATATGCGGCATAAAGCAACAGCATAATTTATTTGATCAATTTCACCTTTGTTCTGTTTCAGAAGACAGCTCCATCTTTCCATGAACTTACCAAACGCATTCTCTTCTACAATTCTTGCTCTACTTAATCCTTAGTCAAGTTTACCTAATTTCAAGACAGATCACCATGGTCTGTGAAGGGCTTTTGCACCAAATTCCATAGAGGATAAGCTGCATTAGTAATTATCATGACAGGAATTCTGACACCATTGATCTCCTTCGCTTTGGTTTCCGGGAATGGTTTATCGGCTTCTCCCATACTGAAGATATTTGAACTGACAAAACCTTAGGCATCGTGTTTTTCTGTTGGTAAGCCAACATTAATGTCAATAATTTTGTTTGCAAAATCAGCTTTCCATTGTAAAATAATAGAATGCGGTCAGTAACGATTCTACTAAGTTATTCTACGAAACTATGCTGGTGTTTTAGCCCTGGGTAGGATTTTCAACTACATCCAGTGATAAGGCTCCTGTTTGAATGTCGTGGAGTTAAGAG
>JANTCA010048231.1:0-18418 GCA_024741275.1 Chironex yamaguchii
ACAAAACAGATATGGATGGGCAGTAGATGAAAACCACCAAAACACAACTGTTCACCTATTAAGCATGCTCCTTTGTCCTGTGCACTTAACAAATCCATGTACTAAATTTCCTATTCAAAGAATATGCTGATGGATCATTTGTCATGATAACAACAGCAACAATAAAAATTATCCAAACTAACTACTTTCCACCTAGCAAAAGGTAGCTGTACATTATATACATTAAACAAGTTACCACACGAAACATGCTTTAGTAGACATCACTAAATCATAATGTCAAAAAAGCACGTAAAATTGCCAGGTAGGATTTAGCTAAGAGGGCGGTCCATCCTCAACCCCTAAAGTACAAACTTTTCTGTCCATGATGTTTCTACTCCAAAATTAATATCTGCACGTGTAACTTTGAGTTTATCAGTGACAGAATACATAATAAGTATACCAGTTTATTACTAAAACCGAGAATGAGATCTAAAGATAATCCTGTTACTTGGCTGATCACTGCCACTTTTGTATTCAGTGACAGTTATCTCTATAGTAACATGCCTATAAATTTTGCCACTACCCTTTGGTTATTTCTAATATCTTATCTCAACATTTTTCACCACTCAGGCTCAGAAATCCTTGTGTAACTGCTATATGCAAGCCAGCAACCATGCTTTTACTAGTTAAAAGTTAATTAGTTCCCCATTCCACATACCATGACAGATATACCTTCTTAAAGACACAATACAGGTTGTGATAATATCACACACGCCGATTACGTGATGAAACTAACATTACAAAAAGCAGACAATAAAAGTAACAAGATATCTTTACCTCTCTGAGGATCTAATCTTCTATACCCATTTAGCATTTCAATCTTTTCTCTTTTAATATTGGTATATTCATGTTGAAGACGTTCTCTGGCAATTTTCAGAACCTCCTGTACATCCCTTTTATCTCCTTGGCTGAGCATTGAAACAGGTGCATTGTCAGAATCCCCATAAATTTCAGTTGATGTAAAATATGACCAAGGGATCACTTCAAATCTACTTACTGGCTTAAATGGAGGTGGAAAACCAATTGGCCAATGAAGCTTCTTCTCAGGCACATCTACGAAATAGGAAAAGTCTCCTGTTAAAATAGTAAGGCAGAAAATATCACGTTAAAAGGTATTCAAGGTATTCGCAGTAAAAAGTGGCAGCGGCAGATGTAAAATGTCAAAAAGTACCAAACGTAGACAGCATCACAGCCGTGTCTACCAAAGACTTTATTTTTACCTTGTTTTACATGGCAAAGTAATTTCTTGTTTGTTTAACTTTAAACTCTCTAGCCACTACATTCACAAGCCAAAGAAACAATCAGACTCACGTTTACCGAAAAACCGAAGGGTAATTATACAAAAAGAAAGAATTATATATTTTTACTATTAAATATTGAGAAGTAAAGAAACTTAAAAATCAAAGGTGTCACTTGTAAATTTTAGTGTGTTTAACTACTTGAGTGAGATACTTAAAGTGAAAGTGAGAGCGAAATATTTTGTGTGAGAACTTAATATGGTATCCAAGGTGCAGCTGTCCATAAATATTTGTTGATGCTTTAAGTTGCCTCAGTTTCCATATTCAAAGCCTCATTCTCATGCTGGTGTTTTACATTGTGTTCATTGCTAAGTGCAAAAAATTCCTTTAACTTCTATCATTTCAGAAACGTTACAGAGTTAACCACAAAAAAGGCAATGGTATGCATTTTCTGTCAACCTGCCTTACTTGTTGGATGCATCTTGGCAACTATCTAATTCATGTGTTCCGTTATTGAACTATTAATTACATAATGTTTGATAAAAAGAACATTTTTTACTTTGTAAAACATGTTTCGATACTTCAAGTACCATCATCAGTTACAATTATCTGATTGAGATCAAACGAAGTGTACCATTTCATCTATTTCTGTTGATTACTTTGTTTATGCCATATGTTCAGTCTCTTTATGACGTTCAATATCTGTATAAATGTAGATGTATTACTCTGTTTGATCTCAATCAGATAATTGTAACTGATGATGGTACTTGAAGTATTGAAACATGTTTTACAGAATGAATAATTTCATAATAATAAATGTCAATGAAGCATTTTAAGATTAAAAAAGTCTCTACAATAAGACTGGCAATCAATGAAATACAGGCCTAGATTGGAGGCATTTTTAACGTATAATATATTACTAATCTCACCCTGGATTGAAATTATTCTTCTGTTTCCATAATCAGTGAAATATTTAAATAAAAAGACTCCTTCAGTTCAAGACAGGCAATACATTATATCCGTGATTTTTAATGTTTCTAATTGAAAAAAATTAAAGTTAAAATATAGATACTGATCAATGTTTCGATTTGTTTTGGTAAGTGCAGGAAAGAGGGCCCGACGGCTTTATTGAGTTGACTCATATTTTCCAAGAATTGACGCACTTTTTCTCCAGAAAAATGCAGGGAGGGCTCCTTTTGTCCTGTCTGGATATTTATTTGCACATTGTACTAACGCTATAGAGCTCAGATGAAGATCTTGCTTGCTAATCCATGTGTATAATCACAGCTTTACATTTGGTCATAAAACAAGATCACCAAACAGTCTTTACTGGATGCCTTGTAGTCTCAAAGCGCATGTCGTTTGTAAGTGTATGCGTCAACTGACAGACATCTAAGAACTTGAGTGGATTATCCACTTTAAATGCGTTTCCACGTTTGCTATTTATATGTTTATCTCAGTACAAAAGACATCAGATTTTCTATCGCTGAATCCAAGAACAAGTTTTCGGTAGTTAAAACTTTACTTTTGTTCTAAAAATCTAAGCCTTTGCATGCTATCTCAACTCAATAAGCCACAATTAGGAAATACGTCTGATATTTAGAATGTATCTACAATCGTCTATATCTACTATTGTCTATTTCTTGACCTCTTGTCATGCACGCGAGGGGATTATGTTCCCTGACTGCTGTCGATTGATGACATTTATCAGGAATGCCATTCTATAGTTATTGACTCTTGTGTTTGTCTTCTGTTGATTCATGATGATTTGTACTTTAGTCAAGGATATAATTATCTCTTTTGGTAACAAAATGCTGTCAGGTTATCAAGGTGGGGAATTTGGGGGTATTATTTTGGGACTACTTAACACAATTTTGAAAATGGGCTTACCATTTCTGTGTGTTGCTGTTGGGTCATATTCAAGATATTTGTATTTCTTTGTGCTTTGGTGTTATTTGAACTGATCAACAAACAAATTACAAGAGAAGATAAGGTTGAAAAGATCAAAGGTGTCTGTTGTTACATTTTCATTCTTTGATGTTGTTCATCTTAGAGTATAACAGTTATACAAATGTATAGGTTATTTGACACAACAAATGCTGAAGACAATAGAGCTGAGTTGAAGTTTATAGCTATCCACTCATTATCTGATTAAAGTAACAATTTAGCTTTTTTAGGTGGCAAATAGCAATAGAATCTTCTTCTTCATTTATCGTTTATAATATGTTATTTATTTTGCAATATTTGTTTATTATACTCAACGACATTTTTAGCTGACAGAGACTTGCAATCCAGTTATCATTCATTTGTTAAATTCTCATTATCATCAACTAAACCATAAAACCCGTACTACCACAGTATTTATTGGAGACTCCTACTGTTAAGCCTCATGACTCTACTGCTTCTTCTAGGTACCATGTCCTCTAAGGACGTAGATGACCATTGATTTCTACAAATTTCTATCCTTGCAGGTCCTTAGCACATTTTGTACTGCCTAGTTTTCTTTCTCAAGCTCCGCCACTTGGGTCTTCATCCATTTACTGAGACTTGACAGAAAGTTCAAACGTGGTCTCGCCCTCTTTTACCTTCAATCTTGTCTGTTGCCCATTTTTCTTACTTTCTTCCACTACTCTGGCTAGAAGCCTCTGTAGTTTTTCTTCAAATTGAAGTATTAGCATGTTATCATCAGAATATTGTAGGTCATTAAAATTATGCCCACCTACAACAAATCCTTCAATATCTTCTAACTGCTTCAAGGTCATCTCACTGCAAATATTGAAAATATCTGGGGGAAAGACACATCCCTGCCAAACTTCTCTCTGGATTTTAATAAACCTTATCGTTGCCTATTCGAATGCTGTCTTTGCCATTTCTAAGCAGTCGAATATCTTCCTCAAATATATCAAAAGATCCTAGTAGTTTCAGAAGCTAGTCGTGTTTAAGTAAAAAGCTTTTGTGTAGTATTTCTTCTGCCAAAACATGCGATTCCGCCATAATCCAACATTTACAAGAAAATTCAGAATGCGCCAAAATTTATAAGGACGAAAACTTTCGGATAATTGCCACAGCTAGATTGTCCTTTCATCTAAGTGTATTGGAGTCTTTATACATGAAAACAAGAAAACCAGTACTCTGTAGGCAGAAAGAGCTCTTTTGTTCACTTGGACTCTTCCAATATGTTTTGTTTCTTCATTTTCTCTTTCTTTGTTTCCTTTCTTGTATAGGATTGGCTAGTTTTACTACACGTTTCGTATAAATAGGTTGCCATATAAATATACTTCCCTTTCTGACCATTCATAGCGCTGAAGAGTGTCAGACGAAAAAAGCTTTTAAGTATATTTTAATGGCAGTGTCGCAAATTTACAAGGCGACCTTTCAAATTCTTCACCATTCTTGTTAAACTAGGTATCCCTTTTCAGTTTACATTTATATTTTGTGTTTCTATCTGCATGTTTATATTCTTGGCTTTCTCTAGATTGTCTTTTTTATGAGGTTTAATATTTCATCTGTCATCCATTTTTGCTTTCTTGATGGTTCTCCTTTCGGTATTAACTCCATTTACAATCTTCTTGAACGTCAAGTGCCTCAAAATCTATTCTTTATACTTTATACTGGTGCATACTTTTGCCTGATTCCCGAATCATTTTTCAAGAGTTCGTACTTCAGTGTTGATGTTGCTTAGCAAACGAATACCGCTTTCTTTAAGAAGACATTTGTGGACTAATTATTTTAGATACCCACAATAGATAACGTCGATATCTACTATCTACTAAAAGACTGCTTATAAGCAGTAACGATAAGCTCAAAGCATTTAAAAGAGCAAGAAAAGTTTGACAATAGTAAAAAGGTTTAAAGCATAAGTAATGCTTACACGTAATTAAAGAACGTTTTGAAACTTCCTCGATGTTGCTTTCATAGTCTCAATATTCAGATCTGGCGTCATGAAATGGATTTTCCATTTGTCACCTCCAAATATTTTGCCTAACGGGCTGACGCCTCCTCTTTCAGTTATTTCCTATTTGTCAAAAACTAATTTTATTATGACTTGCATGCTTAATATCCTTTTCCTCTTATAAAATATAAACTGAACTAAGGCAGAAAGAAATTTTTACACCTAATGTCTTCGTTTGATTCCAAAATAAAGATGAAATTGGCTCAAGTCTAAACAAGGCATACTTTGATGTGTAGTTGCTACATAGAATATAAATTAATCGGAAGAATCAAATCAAAATATTATGTAATTATAAGATAATAGAACACACTCTGCGTTTGTCCCTTTCTCACCATCAGGTTTAAGGTAATTTTTTCCTATCGTTGAAAGCAAGTGTGTGCTAGTAACCTTTACTCGAAATGGACATTATCTAATAATCAATTAAGATCTTTAACACGAGAAGTAAAATCCTGCTAGAATAAAATTCTCGTTTAGTCATTTGTCCATGGAAGAGCTCTTCCATGATGGTGTAGATCTATTAAAAAGAAGCTCGTCAGCATGGAAATTCTGAAGCGCCAACTTTACTTTTCTTGAAGCTAAAAGTTGACTTTAATTGATCTTAGTCATTAATCTCTTTCTTGCCAATGTAATAGAATTACCATATTTGTTCGTGACACTGCTTTATTGTCAAGTCATACGGGTATCATTTGATACTAGACATAGTAAGATTCGTCTTTTCATCTACGCCGATTAGAGTCTGTCTTTATTAAAATAAGAAAACCAAGTCTCCATTCGCAGAAGGAGCTTTTTCACATGGATGCTTCCAATTATGCTATGTCGTTTCATGTTCATGTCGTGTTTTTCTTCTTGCTTATGATTGACTACTTTTGATCTATTTTCCTTATAAATAGTTTACCATATATCTATATCTTCTTTTCTGGCAAGTCATACTGTACAAAGAGTCAGCCAGAAAATTGCTGACTCCTGACTCAGATTGGGTTACTGTAGAGCAAAGAATTGTAGGAAAACAGCCAATGCTAAATTATACAAAGTTAAACACTGTATAGCTATTATCGTGTTAATCAGCTAAGCTCAGTCAAGCCTCTCTTTCAGGCAACTTTACAACTGGCAAATTTTATGCTATATCCGCTCCTGAGTATAGCGTACATTACATACAATTTGAATCATGCCTTTCTGCTTTCAAGAAAGGCCCCAAATAGATCAATACTCTCTCTCTCTCTTTATCTCTATAGGATTGACAGCAAGACAAGATGCAACAGACAAATTCTAAGGTGTGTTTGGCATTTTATACCACAAAACACTGTTCAGGGGATATTTAAGCGTAAGCAGTGCCCCTAGGAAACAAAATTGCTTAACTTGAAAACTGGCAGTGTTATGACGGTGTTTAGAAGTTTGATTCGCTCTTCTTTTAAAATGTGAAATACAGAGATAACATACATTATATCATGATGCTATATAGGTACGTACTCAACGATTGTTGTTAATGATAGTAAAATGTACTGTAATGTGATCATACAATTTGCATATTTTTATTTATTTCAAAACTAATTTGATGTATGTAATGCAAAAAGGCAGACAATAAATTATGAGTTAAGGTTTATCACATTTGCTTATAAATTTTGGTGAAATGCTATAAGTTTAGATTTATCCAAATTCTTAAATTAGTGAAATTCAAGGCGTTATTGCTGTTTCAGAGAAATTAGAGAATAGAATAAAGGCAATAAAATACACACATGGTTTAATACAAAACTGGAACTTTATCTCTACAATATAACTGAAAAACAAGTGCTCATATTACATTACATTAGTCATTACTATTCAGCTTAATAAATCAGATTTTTCAATCTTACAAATAGAGTTGATATGACCTAGCAAACACCTTTAAACACAAAATTAAAAAATATTGGCTAGAGATACGTATCATAACCGATCAAGTTATCAATTCTTTATTGACAAAAATTCTTTCCCTCTTAGACAAGAATAAATTTGAAGCTTGGTACATTTAAAAGAAATAATATATCTTTTCTAATTAGACAGTTAACAGACGGTTATATAACTTTGTCCTTTTCTTAACTTTGTCGCTTTGTATTCTTTCATGCAAGCTGAAATGACTACTTTCAAATATTGTTACGCAATGTAAAATTTGAAAACGTAGATTGTGTTGCACATTTATTAATTGGTAATTTTATATAAGCAATATAGTCTAATATTATCCAGAATTATTGTTGGACCTATATTGGATAGCTTGAGAAAGTTCATTGGAAGATTTAGATCACACTAGATACTAGAAATATTAACATTTTAGTGGTCTTGTAGTAGATCTGAGTACAAGTGGAATTCAAATCGGTAAAATAAACTCATGATTTAACTTCATCGAAAATCAGTTGCACAATTAGAACTTTAAAACTAACAAAAGATAGGATAATATTTGTTCATGATTAATCCTTTCATCGCAAGACAAAAGTAATGTCAATTTGGCAATTATATACGTATCTTGAACACATTTTTGAAGAGACAATTTTATACTTGAAACTGGCAGAAGGGTTTCAATTCCAGCTATAAGGGCATGATTTAGATTTCAAGAGAATTTTTTGCGTGTTAGGCAAGGCAAAAGGGTTGGTCATTTTTAAACTGAAAACGGCATTAAATCTAAAATATTACCTTTGGCAAATTTGTTTGCATATACATTTGAAATTTTGAGTATTAATTCAAGGAAATGCCACTATTGCAACTGTACTTTGCATATAATACCTCTGCAACAAAAACGGGAGCATCTACTTATATCTGTAACAAGGTTTTAAAGAAATACTCAAAACGTCTTCTGTGGCAAATACATTGAACAGGCACAATTATAACATCCTAGTCCCACTCATTCTCTGTATCTTCAACATTTGCTGATATTAAAATCCAGAGCATAAACTGCAAGAAACGTTCGTTATCTCAAAATCCACCAATGTTAACAACTATTAGTCTAGGTATTAGCAGTAGAAACATTAGTTTTTCGTAATGTGATATTCAGTTGTCCTTAGTGTGTCAATTCAGATAAGGTGTTACAAATATTGAATTAAAGTGTGTACGAAACATTTTGCAACGATTTACAATGAAAAAAATGCGAAATAACACTTGTGCGGTCTTTGGAAATAATGAATCTCTATCAGTCATAGTCTGTACAAAACATGGCTGGGTCATTTCTCCATCGTCTTACTAACAACTGATGACATAGTCAATGCAGTGATTGACTGTCGAGATTATATTAGTCATCCTCCTTCATACATATTTCATGCACTCCAAAGAGCCTAAAAACATACAAATGATAATAGTATACAGTAAACAGACAAAGCAACTCAATCATTAACTAACATTGTGCTAAAGCACATTGTAATTTCGTTATTTCTTGAAAGGAAATGATTCGAATTGATCTCGAATAACATAGGTCATTAGCATAAAAAGTTCTTTTGCTTTCCTGGAAAAATGAATATCATGTATTCATATTAAACCAAAGTAAAATCTGACCATAGTAAATGGGTGTGATTTTGACAAAGTAAAAGGGGTGTAAACTTTCAGGAGAGCGCACATAACAACAATTTTTCTCTGCACATAATTAAGATCAAAAGGTTTTAAAATACTCATTATAGTATCATATAATATTACACAATATTTTCCCGAGAAGAACAAATTCTTTACCTTCTTTGTTTTTTTCTACTACTCACGTAAACAAATTAGAAATATGATATCGTAAACAGCAAATATATTGTTTTTATTGTCATTCTGTAGGAGAAACTAGGATTTAATCAGCGTGAATTTCCCTTGATGTGGCTGCCCAGAGCTTTGCATTCAGATAGCATCATTCAAATGACGTTTTCTCTTAAACGTTTACAAAAACGTTTTAAACAAGAAAATTATTTAGTATTTACCCTTCTTCAGTTCATTAAGTCAGTCAAAATTTTCCTGCTGCCTTTGTCACTTACATGGAAGTTACGTATGTGATATGCGTAATAGCATAATAGCAGTGAGAATCATTAGCACGCAAAGAGGAAAACAACCTCCAGTTATTTCCGGCTACACCATTTTATCAAAGCAGCAGGGAAGTAAGGGCCGAAACTGTGAAGTGATTTCATATTGATAATGTTTTCATGTTTGATCCAATAGTGAAGCTGGGAGCTATTGTACATTAACTATTAGTGTAATCTATTCCTTGAAATGCTTTGAAGATAGTTATAAAGAAAAAGTCTGGAGTGAAAATCTACTAACGGTTAAATTGAGTTAGACATGGCAGCTTGTACAATACACCAACATGGGTGAAATGTATTCTATTGTTTCACAGCCCAAAAAGTTAACAGAGACCAAGCAAATACAAGTTAAGTTGCTTCAATAAATACCTTTGAGAAGAGAACAAAAATGAATATCAGTTCAACACTTGACAATTAAGGAGCTCTATGATATCAGTAATTATTATTTTATTCCTATGTAATTATTTTTTCTGGTCAATTTAGACCTACTATGTTTCAACAATGAAGCAAGCATGATCTATTTTTTTATTTTTTTTAAGGAGTAATGAAATTGTTGCACTTACCCAACTTGTTTACAGGTTAAACCTTGCTTACATGGTCCACATGCTTTTTGAACCTGAGCTCCTACATAAACATTTCTGAAGAAATTGATTGGTCCGCATACCATGTTCTCTGCTAACGGGGGTTTGCAGATTGATATATGTGGATTTATTGCTGGCTCCCTGTAAACATACAAATGTTATGCTATAACAATGTATGAACAACATTCCGAAACTTGCGCAATGAAATTGTTCTTTAAGAATAAATGATAATATTGCAAAAACATTGCAAAACGTAAGCAATGAAATTGTTTTGTTAAGAATAAATGATGATATTGGAGCAGCACTGCAAAATGTCTGCAATGAATTCATGTTGTTAATAATAAATGATAATATTGCAATAACATCTCTAAACGTCTGTAACGTATTAATGTTGTTTAATAAATGGTAATATTGTAACAACAACATGTGTACAAGATAAACAACAGAAAACTTGTAGATAAAATATTAATTTTTAGTACAGTAAATGGAAAAATATGTGGATAAGAAAGATAGAATTGCAAGTTTAAATAATTACCTAAAGAAAATGTATACATGAAGTAGTCACCGAAGCTCGGGGTATGGGGTAGTTGCCCTCACTTGAGAGAATCATGGCTATTCCAATTTTGCTATAAATGACAAAATTGCGCGGAGTAAGGGCATTTTAATGCAATACGTGCTTTTGATATTTTTGTTGTTATTTGATATAACAACAGCACCGCATTTTTAGGTATTATATTGCATTAAAACACGACGTCACATGTTAAGAAGGCTGTTTCTCCAATTTAAAACGGGTGTTTCTCAGATTTTTGACAGGGGCGTTTCCCTAAGCAAAATGGCGCGCGTTTCTCCCAGGCCCGCCACGTTATTGCTTCCCATTCAGCGGCAATGTCAGTCGCCGCTAATATGAAGGAAACGAAATTTAAAGAGAAAAATGTAGATACTATTGAAGAAAGGAAAACTGAATTGGATTGCAAGCAAGAAAGGTAAATATGAAAGAAGAATAAGATTAAAATACTTAAAATACACGTTAAAATGTGTTTTTCATGTGCATTTTCTATAACGTCTGGTCATGTTTCCTGTCTTAAAACTCATATCGAAAATTGCTAAAATTAAACAGGTTTTTGAAAAGCGAAACTTTACGGTAAAGTATTCGATGAACAGGTATTTATTCTGGCCAAATAGTCAGAGTAAAGTGAATTTTTCCAGAACTTTCTGGTAAGCCATGCAAGAGAGGTCAATTGACATGCGCTTTTAGCGTGACAGAAGCAATTTTATTTTCTGGTCGGTAACATGCGCACAAAAGTTCCCCAGGACTGCCCCAGAGCTCTCACCGTTGAATCTACCATGCATCATTATTTTAATCAAGGTCGATGGAAGTGTCCAGTCAATTTTTAGTAGTCAATGATTTATCGACACTAAAGATCACTCAATAACCGTAAGCATGATGGCGGATAGAATCTGATCTCTAAGTAAAAAAAAACAAGTGTATCATCAGCAAGCTTTATTAGATAACAATCTTAACAACTGTAAAATGTTTTTTGATTGTATTTTATCACCTGACACAGCAAGCCGCTTTTCCTTCTCCTGCACAATCTTCATGTCTGTCACAGAATGTGCCTGGTTGACCTTCTGATACTCCTGCTTTGCATCTTCCATATGTGCACTGCCCTTCACAACACTGACCATTCTGTGTGCATGCAACATTCTCTTTTAAACAGTGAACACACAGAAACAAATGACAGTATTTCTCTAAAAAGCAAACACGGGATTTGAATTGTATTTCTCTCCATGGTACATCATTATCAATCTGCCACTTTCGAAATCTCACACACTCATAATGAAGACAAACCGATCTTAATTTTCTTAGTTGCATCATTAGAAAAAGTGGCTTAAAGAGTACATTTGTAAGCAAGAATATGGAAAGTGGAGCAGATATTTGAAAAATTGACGTATCAAAGCGACGTAAATGAGCTTAAACATGTTGCACGGAACAGACACCTCTGTCGTGTCTGACCACGTTCTGAGAGGATTCGTCACAAAGAGAGAGAGAGAGAGAGAGAGAGAGAGAGAGGGGGGGGGGGGGAGAGAAAAGAACATTCATATATTTTTTTATTTATGTAAAGGTTAGGCCCTCTAAGAGCTCATGGTGTAATCGTTAGTGCAGTAATATTGTTTTTCCCAATTAGTAGAAGAGATTTTTACCAATAGCTGATTAGAAATTTTGTTTTCACTGTCCTTTACGCACACTGATGCTGAGCAGGATTAACGAAAAAGACTGCAAGAAATAATAAATTCTTAAAATGTTTTAGCATTGAATAGACTGTGAGTAGAAGTTCTTAATATTTTATGATTAGGAAGAAACGACAAAGATTGCCGCTCCAATTTACTACTCACAAGTATCTTATCATCTATATAACTTAACAAAAGAGATAACTTATACTAGTATGCCACCTGACTCCATATTAAGCACACTCTAGCGTTTGTTAAATGTTGTTATTGTAGAAATTCTCATCAATACCATATCTTTTAACCATATTTTAATCTTCTCAAGTATTTCCGTAGTGATCGTTTGCAAAATGATGCAGCCTACCTGATAAGTTCTACCTATGGTAGTTACAAGCCGTACGGTATCTCTACTATAGCATTTAAGTTAGATAAACAGACGTTTTACGATGTCAAGAAATATATTATCAATGTAAGAAGACGGTTGAATTTACTAGTCTGCTTAACTATTAAAATATCAGAAAACAGCTTATTTAATTCTGCGAATACACTTATTGACAAAAGACGAAATATTAATTAACTCACTTTCTGGACAAGCTTTGTGTGCGTTACATTCCTGCGAATAGTACCCTGGCGCCAACATTCTTGGGGCTATTTCTCCTCTGGTTACGATTGGGCCCACAGGCGCCGGAAGGTCAAACTAAAATTAAGAAATGCAATATCAATTATCATCAAATATCTTCAACATTACAAAATAATCATCTCAAGACTTGATATTGGATACTTAATCTGATTATGAAATACATAATGAAATACATAATTTATCACTTTTATAATTTTTCTTTGATATCTTCTTGTGTTTCGCTGTTCGTTTTGTTGTTTCATTGTCTCTGTTTACAAATTTTCCTGTCAAACAAACTCTTCCCTATCTTTCTTTTATATATTTTTACTGCATTTTCCTTTTCCTCTAGACTTTGCTCTAGGTTTAAGCAACAAAGGAAAAAAAATTGATCTTTGGCTACATATTAGGATTGAGTGTTGGCCAATTGAATGGAAATCTTAAACAGATTTGTTCCTCTTCTTTTTTTGCTTATCTTATCCTAATTGATTTTGAAACTAATTCTATTAAGACTTTATTCCAGGTATACAGCTAATATGGAAGCAATCGATGTCACTTTCCATTGCCCTTGGAATAAGCAACTGTGCAATCTCAGTACTTGTTTAAGTTGAAACTATGTTTAGGCCCCGTCGGGGGCCAGATCAGGCCTTGGAGCTATAAGCAACACTTTAATAGATTTCAAACTTCTAATACCTAGACGAAGTCAAATTTATGCAACTACTGAAATTACGTTGTATAAGGATAAGCATAGTCAGTAAAAATATAAAGCTAAAATAAGACGTAATTGGGTACAAGGTGATAAAACAAGAAAATGGGATTCGAGGCCCAGGTCATGGGAATCTACCCCGGTTACGTCCGCTGTTGACGGCACTGATCAAGTGTAGCACTGAGTGCTTTTCTGCTATCCCCCGCCCTGCCCCCGTCCTTACCGAGTGATGAACAGACAACTTGTTTGTACCATTTTTAAATTTCTAATGATTACTTAGCCTTTTAAAAAACTCTAGAACGGCAGTGTAGGCAAATGCCAGCCGGCTTTTGATCTTACGTATCATCAATCATACATATCAATGTTATAATTACGTCTGACATAAACTGCAACAGCAAGCTGACATATTTAACCCAAAATAACAAATTTGAGAATGGAGACAAGCCTTGTAGATACTACTCGTCATTTGTTTATGCAACGGTGATGCAGAAATGCCATGCTACCGGCACCAGTATTGCACAAACAACGGAATACAGACATACATAGTCCGAGAGACGCACAGAGAGAGAACTTAAACAAGACAGAAGCAAACCAGAACAACATGCAAAAGTACAATATACCGAGTGCTACAACGTGTTTCAAATTATTACCATAACTATATTGACACTTTGATAATGCCAGAAAATATGAGGAAAAAGATGTGATTTACTTAAGTTGATTTTTTGTGTTTATTGAGCATAATGCCAAAAATGAATGTTATTATTATAATAATGGGTCAACTGCAATATTACTGCTGCAATATCCTAACATTATATTCCGATCTATTTACTGATAAATTTGATCAACACTCTCTTCATAAAATTATTTTATAATAAGATTAGCCAGCATTATAAAAATACTACTCAGGCCTAAGTTTGAATTGTTGAAATAATGTCTAAACTCAACAATCTTTAGTTCTAACATTTTTACAATGTAAACATCTCATCTTAAGAACAAACGAGTGTCAAAGGAGTATTCATCAATCCCTTCTCTGTTTAATTTGGACATAGTATAATGCGAAATCAAAGTGTTTCGTATTTCTTTACCCATATCCATTACAGCGATGAAGCTCATGTTCAATTACTCCAAATGTAAATATGTTAAGGTTAAAACTATACCATCTTCTACTCACGGAGTGTCTCGAAGAAGAGGCAAATGCTTCCTTTTTTGCATGATGCAAAATTCATAAGCTTATCCACATACCTTATCTCTTGATAGTGATCTAGTTTAGAGACGTATAGTATCAGAGATAGATTGAAACTTGTGTCTCGTAAGCTTAAATGCTCACATAGCATTTTGTAAAGTCAAACTTCATTTCAGTCCCTGCATTCGCAACTCTAGACTGTTTGCCTTTTTCATCTCTACATATCACATGGACACATTTCTGTATTAACTATTGCTTGGCTGAATGATCCTTTGACTTATTAAACATAGAATCGGATGGCTCAGCATGCGATGAGTTCAGTCAATTCACTTCTAGACAGGCAATGTTATTGTAGGACAATATCCAAGCCAATGGAACACATACCCGCTTGCTGTTCTTTGATGGTGTGCTCTCCTCTTTGGGGGTTGACTCTTCGGCTCCAATCCAAGGAACTATTAAAAGTAAAGCTCCAAAAAGGGAACAGAGTTTAGGATGCCTCATATTCACACCCTTGTAGTCTATTTGTCCGTATTTTACGTTATAAAATAGCTAAATTAGACATATATTTTCTTAAGTTTGAAACACAAATCTCAAATCAGGGACCAGTTGTCGAGAACATGAATAATAAATTTGCTCTATGAGATGTTCTAGGCTTGGAATACTTAAAAGGTGACGTGATCAAAAAGTCAATGGTTTTGTTTTTTTCACGGTGTTGGTGGTAGAGAAAAGAAGGTCAGAGATCGCAACAAAGCAGGATTTGTGCGTAAACAAATTACTTCGGGGCACAAAAGAATGGACTTTGGGTCGGAGTTTTGGCACAACAGGAAATAGAGCGTACAGAAGTGCAATAAAATCGATTTGTTTAAAAAGGATAATGTCTATAGCTTGAAACTGAAACCTTCGCAACACAAGAAGGATATGTCAGGATTCATGAAAATGGTCTGAAGGGCGAGACGTTTGACCGTTATTGATGTTGGTTTGTCTAAGCATAAATTTTTGTAATAAAGAACGAGGTTTGATACATAGAAAGGAGATCTGGCATAAAAAGTGCCATAGCAGACTGTAAACTAGACATTTTGGGGGTGAAAAATGTCTAAATGGTACACACAATGATTTATAATAAAAGACTATCTGAGGTATAAATAACAAAAAATAGCACTGGAAATTTCGGGTCTGGAAATGCTGAGTTTAACATGACAAAATAACGTACATTAATGTCATGTAAGACTTAATTGCGACAGAAATCTATATTACTCAATCAGTAATTCTTATTTAAGAGCGTTTTAAAAAATTAACTTCCATAGCAGTATCTTCTGTCTTTTATTACCTACTAAATTTGTAATTTAGTTATCGAATTTAGTAATTTAGATATATTTAGAATTTAGATATATGGTAGGAGTAACTATTCAAACCTTTCTCTATTCGCATAAAAATTTCCTTTGCGGAAGCGTTTTCTTCTCGGAGATACAGAGAAAGAAACATATTATCAAGCAGGGAATAGTCCCAAAAGGTAAAGTTTCTTCCGTACAATATCCGCTAATCTTTTCCATCTGGGTTTTAACAAAAATGACTGTTGACCAAATGACTTGAAATTTTTCAAATCATTCAGCATCTTTTGATGGCATCTGTTAGTTTTCGCATACGCTAAAGCATTAACTGTCAAGTAAATTAACAATGTTAACTTTGACAAAATTCTCTCGAATTATCTAGGAAATATGTAACAAATTTTCAATCAGACTGATACAGAAAGCTATACCTCTGAAAAAATGTTCCTTCTTTTGCGTCCTGTTGTAAGGGTGCAGATACAATATCGGGTATATAGACAACAAGATAATTTTAAGTCGAAAAGATGATTGAGAAAATTTTAATCAAAGGAATGAGATCTAATTATACTAGCTGTCCACAATATGGTGTTATCATGAAAATGATGTGTATTTTGATAGGTATCAGTGCCATAAAAGAGAACCACTTAAGAGAGGCCAAAAACAAAAGACCAAGAGAAAAGCATTGATAAAACATATCTAAATACCCTTGGCGTGCATTTCGGAGATTAAGGAAGGTATCGGCCCGAGAAAAGCAAAGCACAAAAGAGCGATTGGAACCAAATGAAAATTGAAACCTATAGTAAGAACACTTGGAACAGTTTGATTAAGAGCAAAGAGCTGCAAAAACATTTGTATGTACGCTTAGCATGCATTAGACATAGCTGTCAAGATGATTGCTGCATGCTTAGATAGGTAGAAGCGCAAGAAATACAGGTCACTTAATAGATCGCGAGAAGAAAACAAATGCCAAGCCTAAACCAATGTCTTTTTGCACAACTTGATCAAAAGCAAAGCTCCTCAAAACATTTGTTTGTGCACTTGGTATGGCTTTGCTCATCGTTCCAAAACACCTAGTTTAGGCATGTGGTTCGTTTTCATTTTGCGATCTATTGAGTGTTTGCGTTTCTTGTGCTGGCTGTACACTTAGCATGCATTAGTCATAGCTGTCAAAGTGATTGGCCCATGTTTACATATGTTCCAGCAAAAGAATCGCAGACCATTTAATAGATTGCAAAAAGAAAACAAATGCCAAGGTATTTTAATACGACTTGATGATAAGTAAAACGTTGCCATAACATTTGTATGTATATTTGGCATGCATTAGTGAAAGATGACTGCTGCATGTTTAGGTAGCTATCAGCGCAAGCAGCACTTGGCCATAAGGACAGGCCAGAAAGAAAACTAATGTCAAGGCTATAAAATCAAATATCTTGGCACAAGTTGATTAAGAGCAAAACACGACGAAATCAACGGTATGTACACTTGGCGTGCGTTTCTCAAGCTGATTGCTCCACGTTTGTATGAGTATCAGTGTAAGAAACATGGAGCACTTAAAGCAAACCGGAAAGAAAACCAATGTAATGGCTATAGTAAGGCCTTGTTGGCACCATTGGATCCCCTAAAAACGTCACCAAATAAATTGCATATGGACTTTGCGTGCAATTAACACAGCTGTCAAGCGGACCGCTGCATGTTTAAGTAGGTATTAGAGCAAACAGCAGGCAGAAGATAAGAAAGGCCAGAAAGGAAACAAATGTCAAGGCTAAAGTAGGACCTCTTGGCACGATCTGATTACGAGCAGTGCATCCAAAACAACCGCATGAACAATTGGCGATCACTAGACATGGCTCTGACGGGGACTGCTGCATGGTTAGTTATGTATCGGCACAAACAGCACACAGTCGATAAGAGAGGCCGGAAAGAAAAGAAATGTCAAAGCTATAGTGAGACCTCATGTACACTTAGCGTAAATTCAAGATATTTCTCAAGATGATTGTTGAATTTTTTACTTTAATCTAAAGGCAGCAAATGCACAACACTGAACATGGACTAGAAAGAAAAGAAATGTCAAGGTTTTGCCTTTGAGGCATTTTTGGCAAAGTGTGGCCAGTCCTAGGGAATTTCAAAATAGGACAAAAGACATATCTATAAACAATGAAGTGTTTAATACATTAAAGATTATTTCATTCAAGGTAAAGGTGATCTTCCGCCAAATTGGCATCAAACGACAAATTGATAAAAATGACATAAAGTAGTTGAAAAGGCCAGCCGATAGTAAAGCATTTTTGGTAAAGTGTGGCCAGTCCTAGTGAATTTCAAAATAGGACGAAAGACAAATCTATAAACAATGACAGATACATTAAAGATTATTTCATTCTTGGTAAAGTTGATCTTCCGCCAAATTGGCATCAAACGACAAATTGATAAAAATGACATAAAGTATGTAGACAGGAGCTTTATCATGGCATGAGTCGTATGCTTTTTATGAGCTACGTTTCGAGAGATACTTCTCCCATCATCAGGCTACTAGATGTGACCAGGA
>JANTCA010048242.1:0-10331 GCA_024741275.1 Chironex yamaguchii
CAAGTTTCTGTAACTGTTTCTGTGCTTCCTGGAGCTCCGATTCTAGGAAGATGATTTGGCTACCTTGTCTCCGACTTAAAGATACTTCTTGTTCATATCGTTCGTCAAGCTTCTTCATAAACTCGAAATTTTCTATTCGTGACTCATCTAATTTCCTTTGCTCGTCTAGTAATTGCCTCTTCTCCTCCTGCAGTTGGAGGATCGTTTGAGTCTGTATTTCTGACTTTGACACAGCTTTCTGCATAAAAACCAGAAAAAGGTTACCTAAGCTACGGAAATCATAGTTACAAAAGCTATAAATAATAAATATAAAAAGACTCTACATCTAAGTTGTACTGTTGTATGCTGTGTAGAATATCTCGACTCTCTGTGAATCCTCTGTAGTACACAGTTTCATCAGATATTACGTTTGAAGAGTGGGTACAAGATCGAGCTGATTTTGCGAGGAAATATATAACCCTTAATCAAAATGCCAGAGAGAACAGCAGTGACGTAATTGTGTGAACAGAAGATAAAGTTATGACTGTGACCACCAGAAATTCGAACCTAGGTCTCATGACTACAGATCTGACATTCTTCCTTCTGAGAGAAATAGTTCAACAGGGAAGGTCAAAGGATCCTTGGTCATCAAGCTCCGTCAACTGATACTATCGGGTATCTGTGTTTGGTATATACGAGGTATTTCTTTCGTGCTTGCACGGGAGCCATTTATCGATCGCCGTAGTTCCACTTAGAAAAAAACAGACTTGAGTAATAAACGGAAGTAAATTTATGATTCTCACAACCCGAGCTTCGAAACCCGGTCTCACAACTGCTAATCGGACGTCCTTCCTTCTGAGCCAAACAGATCTAATTGTCTGCTTATCTGCAGTTTCTAGAACACCTTAACCATAGCTGAGACTCGATCGATGTTGGAAACAGTTTACCGATTTCACCTCAAAGCAGGTTTAGAACAAGTATCGTGTAAGGGAGCACGGACAGAAGGGATATAGCCCAAGAAGACAAAAAAAGGTTGTTGACAGGAAAGTTAAAGCACTCTTAGAGGAAGAAAGAGCGGTAGAAGGAACAGGTGTACATACATTAGCAGACGTTGTATGCACGATTTTGGAGGCTCAACAAAAGTGATGAGTTTTCGGGAAAAAGCAAGGAGCACTACGAAGCACTGCAAAGTCATATGAAAGTACGACTGTAGAGTGTTTTGCCAATAAAAGCAAAACGAAACTGAATGGTCTCGACAATTCCATCGACCGACGACAGATATTACCGGTTTCAATAATGAAAGGAACAAACAAATAAAACTTATAAAGATAAATGTTTCCTTGCAACATGGTTAACGGTTAAAATATGGTGTATTGTCAGATAGCACAACCAAATAACATTTGTTCGTTTCTAGCTGAGACACATAGAAACTAATTGGACCAATAACGATGCCTATAAAGTAAAACTAGTAGTCTTCGGGGGCGGCGCTTGGTCGCATAATCTGTATGAGCCTAATACCATTTTTTCCAAAGGTTGCCCTAAAAAAATTAAATTATGGGCACTTGGGGAAATTTCTGTCATCTCCTCTGTTCTGCTTTGACGCAGTAGCAAAGCACATTATATAATCAAATGGTAATTCAAATATCAAATGCCAACGTCAAAGGATTTTTAATTGCCTTCTAATCTGTTAGGAATCATAATCTGTGGTACTGTTGACAACCTATCAACACTGCCATAGATAATAACTGAAAGGAACAAGAAGGGAATTAACAATCTTTTGATAGCAACTGAATACCAATGGCAGTTATGCAGTCCTGGTCATGGTATGGATTTCTCTTTTCCTATACCATGATGTCACTAAGCATTTGTCTTAATGGCCCGCAATACGTCAGTGGATACTCTTATCCTAACCTAAGACAAAGCGACGTGTCCTCCATGGTATGAGATTTCTTATACAATGGCCAGTTTAACTATTTATCCTTGAGCTTAAACTGATCCCTCGCCTGCTTTCCTTAGCGTACTGTGTTAGAGCAAACATGGATCGGGTTTAGGAAATATGTACCACTCGGGTCTTTTGAATATTTCCTCTATTTTGTCAATTGAAAGGAATTTAACTCAAGATGAGCGACTTCGCCTAAACAGACGGGAGACCGTACCAAAATGTTACAGTAAAATACGTATACTGCTTACCAAGCATTCAAGGAAGAAATGGGATTACTTACTATGTATGGTTGGAGCAAATTAAAAGGTTGCTTCTCATCTCATTCATGCGAAGAATTATTAGTTATTGCTTTCGAGCTGTTCATAATTTAACAAATCATATACCAAAAAAAGTTTACTCCCGGCCACCCCTAGTAGACTTCAAGTAGATGTTTCAGCATTATTGTGTATCATGCTGCTACAATTAACTACCTCCTGCTAAAAACCTGCTAACTTAGTTCTCGAATTAATGTCGAGGGAAAATAGGAACTTCTGCACAAAATTGAAATTGAAGAAACAAAGCAAAAAGACAGGAAACAGTTGCCAACTAGTTATATGGAACGCTATTTACCTGAACTTCATTTTGAAGGTCATTCGCACGGGACAAAGCATCCTCTTTTTGTCCTTTGGTAAGACGTATTTCAGCCTCCAGAATTCTTACTTCGTCACTGTGAACCTTCTGAAGACGCCTAATCTCCTCCTCGTTTTTGTGGCTACTAATTTGCATATTATCATTTAACATCTTATTTGCCTCCTCTAAAGTATTGGTCACTTTCTTCAAGGCATCCAGCTCAGCCTCTTGTTGTCTTTTCAATACTTCAAGACTCTCTGCATGGTAGGATTTTTGCCTTTCACAATCTCCTTGCAAGATGGTAACTAAGTCATGATGCCTTTTTCTCTCCTCTTCTTGCTCCATTTTAAGTTGTTCTACGATTGACTTTCTCTGTTCAATGTCAACAGTGAGATGCTCTAATTGACAGCGCAAGTCATTTTGAATGTCATCTTTACTTTGCACCTCTGCTTTAAGGCTTTGCAACTGAAGTTCATGTTCCTCTTTTATCTCCGTTAATTTTTGATAAACACCACGGCATTCTTCCGATAAGAGCGAGATCCTCTTCTCGTAATCTTGAGATGAACGATTATGTTGTTCCTGTAAGCCGTCAACAACGCTCTTATGTTCATTGGTAAGTTCACATTGCTTCTTTTCCATTTCTTGCAGCTTCTCATTAAATTCTCTTTCTAATTTATTTCTTTCTTCGGTCAATAACTTAACCCTAGATGAATGATCAGTGGTTATGGTTTGAACAAAGTCTACTTGTTCCTGTTGATTCTTCGCAATTTTCTCTTCAAGCTGCTGAATTGACTTCTCGTAGCCTTCCTGCATTTTTTTAAGGTTTGCCTGGAACTCAAAGTTATCTTTTTCCCTCTCACAAATTATACGGTTTATTTGTGCTTCAAAGTCCTGTTTTTCTGTACTCAGTTTTTGCTGATAAGATTGCTCAAGACTTTCCTTTAATACTGCGACTTCATTTTCGTGCTCAATTTTCATTTTTTCATTTATTTTGGATTTCTCGTTGATAGTAAATGCAGCTTTGTCAAGTTCAATTTCATACTGCTGTACCTTAAATCTATGTTTTTCCAGCAATGCCTCTTTCTCATCTGCATGCTGCTGTTGCTCTCTCATAATGTTTTCTTCGAGTGTCTCTACCTTGGCTAAGTAAAATTCTGTGCAAATATCTTTTTCTTTCTCTAACGTGGAGATCATATCGGAATGATTCTCTGATATCGTTGTAATTTCTTCGTTGTGCCTACTTACAATTTCCTGCATTTCTTTTTGCCATTCTTTGAGCGCTTTTTCTTGGTCAGTATGCATCAAGGCAATTTTCTTTTCAAGCTCGGCCGTGTTCCTATCTTTCTCTTCAGTTAGAGCAAGAAGCCTATTTTCACTTTCCTGTTGGACTTGTGTTACGTTTTGCAAAGACTGCTTGCTCAGTTGATCAATATTTTGTCGCAGGGCCTGGAGTTCTCTCCCATGTGCTGCATTTAGTTCTTTCTCGTTTTCTTTATATTTTGCGATTTCTGTGTAAAAGTTGTGGATTTTCCCCTCGTACTCTTTCTTCATCTCAATCTCTGCTTCTCTTAATTTCTCAACTTCACACTGAAGGCGAGTTTTTTCGCCAGACAATTTGGACTCCAGAGACTTAATCTTTTCCTCTTGCAAAGACTCGATGTCCTTCTTTCCTCTTACCAAACAATCCAACTCGTCTATGAGTTTCTGTGTCTCTCGTTGCAAATGTTCGCTGTGTTTTTCTTCGATCTCCTTTTTATCTTTGGCATGTCTCTGGATCAGTTGTTCATATTTCGCTTTCGCGGTGCTTAATTGTTCAGTGTAACTTTCTATTTCTCTTTCATACTTATTTACAACAACCTCAGTTGCTTGCTCACTTTCCATCTTGTAATTCTCTAATGCTTGTATATGCTGCTTTCTTTCCTCTTCCAAATCTTCCTTTGAAGTCTGCAACCAGCGCTCGCTGGCTGAAGTCAGATCCCTTACTTTTTCCTCTAAATATTTAATCTCCTCTTTGGAAGAATGTTCAATTTCTCTCTTTTCGCGTTCTATCTTGTTAGTGTTTGTCCTATAATTGTCCTCCCTTGTATCAAACTCGGTCTTCAAGTCTACTATTTGCATTTCAAGATCACGACACAATGTTGCCATGGCTGACAAATCTTCTGACAGTTTTGTACTTTCATGTTCATGGTGTTCTCCTAATTCCTGCAAACTGCTCTCAAATAAATTTCTATCTTTCTCTCGATCTTTCTCAAGCTCTGTAATGTTTTTCTCCAAACTAGCAACCTTTTGGCAATAAATCTTCTTCACTTCATTTATCGCTTTTTTATGGCCTTCAATTGCTTCCTGGTGATCCACTTTACATCTATTTAATTGCGTATCAAATGAAATTTTTGCCTCCTTGTTCTCCCTATCCAAACGGGCAACTTCATCTATGCTACACGTCAACTCTTCCAAATGTTTCTTTATCAAATTAGCTAATTCATCTTTGTGGTTCACACTCAATTCCTCATTCTTTTCAGCTTGCAAAGTAATTTCCTTTTCAAGCACTGAGATGTCACTTTGAAGAGCTCGTAAAGCTACGGCATCCTCCTCGTGTTTATTTTTATGTAACTCATTCTCTGCTTTCATTGCTTCGTATTGATCATGCACAGAGACAACTCTACTCTTTGCATCAGCCAGCTCTTTCTGTAATTCATTTATTTCTCCTTGTTTATTTCTTGTAATAGACGTAACTTGTTCCAAGTAAGACGTGCGTTCCTGGCTTAAGTAAAATATTTTGCTTTCATACTTCTCCACACTTTCCTGATGACTTTGTAACAGACGCTCTATTTCAGCTTTATGGTGTAGCTTCAACTGATTGCATTGGTTCTCTATCTCCTGGGTTTTCTCACACAAATCGTTTTCAAGGGACAAGACCTTGCTCTTCATTTCACAGATTTCTGCCTGATGACACTCACTTTGCTCTTTTATCCTTATTTCCAGATTGCCTAGCTCCTTTTCATAATGCTTCCTCGTGCTTTCTCTTTCTTCAGTCAGCAAGAGAACAGATTTCTCTGCTCGCATGTTAGTTGACTGACATTCCCTCGTTAAAGCCTCAATCTCCTGCTTATGTTGTGAGGCAATATCGGCATGTTTGTTATCTAAAACTTTGACCTCTACTGCATGTTTATCTTTTAACTCCTGTATAGTCATTTCCAATACTTTATTATGAGCTCTGAGATCTTCACAAGACGCATGATACTCGTCTGTAAGAGATGCAATTTTGGTCTTATAACTGAGATTTTCCTCAAGATGCGTTGCAATTGATTTATGATACTCCTTTTCCGCTTGCAGCAATTCTTCAGTACTCCTTTGCTTCATAACAGATATTTCCTCAACAAGAGCACTTTCTTTTTCCTTTAAAATACAATTAAGATTGTCAATTTTCGTCTCATACGTTGCTTGAAGTTCTTGCATTTTCCCCTCATATGATTCCATTTCCCTCCTCTGCAAGCATTTACTTTCTTCGAGTTGCTCTGCAATAGCAGATATTTCTTTTTTACTTTTCTCCGATTCTTGCTCTCTTAGAGCAATTAATTGTTTTATTTCGGTCTCATGAGCTAATTTTGTAGACTCTATTTCTGCACGCATTTTTGCAATTTGGTTATCGCTTTTATTCTGCCAAAGAAGGTGATCTTCATTCTGCTTTGCTATATCTTGCTTATACTTTTCTTCTTGGCTATTTAGTTTGATTTCCATAGACTTGACAAACTCTTCATAATGCAAACTCTTTTTCGCAATTTCACTTTCTAACCTTTTAATGTTTTCCGAATGCTTCTCAGATAACTCTTCGAGCTTCTTTTCACAATTTTCTACAATTACTTGATGTTTCTTGTTCAAATCGTCAACTTCTTGTATTCGATAGTTTCTTTCTGTATCAATGTCACTCTCAAGAGAGGAGCACTTGTGGGAAACAATTTCGGATGCCTTACGTAGAGCCTCATTTTGCTCCAACATACTTTTAAATTTGTTTTCATACGACCCAACTATTCTGTCTTTATCCTCTTGTGAGGTCCTCAGTTGATCTTCCCAACGCTGCTCCAAAGCCTTTAGATCATTTGCATATCTTTCAGCTTCAGAATTCTTTTCCTTGGTGATTTGCTTAACAGTTAACTGTAATGTGGAAATTGTCTTCTCGTATTCTTCCTTAGCTTCATTCCAATCTCGCGTAAGTGTTTCTATTTTTTCTTCATACTGAAGCAACTGTGCCTCTACTCCAATAGCTTGTGACATTATCTCACCAGGAGTACCTGAGCAGCAAAGCAAAACAAAAAAATCTATCCATATAAACAGCATTGTACAAAGAAAGAAAATTGGCACAAAGGGCCTAAAACTCAGTATAACTTAGATTAAACAGACATAACTCATTCTCATTTATAAGCAACTCAAACAGAAGCAACATGCACACAATAATCACTTTATTTATACCGCAACATTTCGAAAACGTTGTGGCATAGAGTCACATGGCCTCTTTAAACGTCGTTGACCAAAACATAAACAAACAATTCCGGTGAAAGATTTGGAATTACAAGTTGTAAAATGAGTTTCATACAATGAAGAGCGACCAGAACTAAAATAGCATTTATCTTGCTGGTAGAATTTTTTGTCTATTTTTTAGTTATCACGAAGTAAAATTTCCTCCCTCAACAAACTCATGTGGTTAATTTTAATCGGCCGAATTTTCAACGGACGAAAAAACCCTATACTCAAATACAAGCTAGAGTGTGAAGCTTCATCAATGATTACCACAAAAGATTAAAGTATAGAAACGCCCGTTATCGGAAGAGAATTACAATAATAGACAAAAGTGGATAATGCGCATCATAGATTGTAGACAGAAGTTGTTAAGTACAAGGGTACAATTGGTCAAGTGCCAAGCTACCTATGTAACAATCGTAGGATTGGTCTTTACTCGGGTGGTTCCTTGCTCACTTGATGAATGGGAATAGAAAGAACAACTGGTTAGAAATCCCCTGTTCATATAAACTTAAAGCACAGAACGTTCTTACGTAACAAGTAGACCTACGAAATTTCCCAACGAGTATTAAATGTGAATCGCTGTGTTTTCTGCTTTCTTTTCGTAGACAGTTCAAAATTTACGTATTTAGGAAGCACCAAGAAGTGAATATAATTTAGCAACCCCATGTGCTTGTAGGCGGGATAGGCTTACTTCTGTATTAACAAGCTTAGTATCTGTCTGATTGCCAAAGCGATCGTAATTGAACCTTTCATTCAAGACCAGATAACAATATCAAGGAAAAACTCAAAAATTTGAATCCATACTTGGTCCTGGAGAAAAAACACCTGTCGATCGAGGAGTCCTGTTTTGTATCTTCTCTTGGAGAAAATTAAAAGCTTCCTCTTTACACGCAAACGTCTGAAAAGGAAATATTTTTCGTATTTGTAGCAAACAATGTGCAAAGAGGCATATGAGGTATAACTGTGGTATACCTAACCATAAAGACAGAATTTAAATACTTCAGTGACTGACGTCAAATATACAAGGACAAAATGTATTTATCAAACTCCATCTGGTTTACACTATGCTTTTTATCACTTTCTAAAATGCATTATAAATGAAGTGTGCGCGCGGGTGTATACGAGTGTGAAGAGACTTTACAACTTATAGGTAATCATTTAACTCTTGGTCGGCCAACCGTTGGTAGAATCAAGGTAAACACAGTTTTTCGTAACATCAAATTTTAAATTGGAATTTACGTCATTTGCGCTATAGGTGGTTTAACACAATATGTGCCTCTGCTGTCTTCTTGGCACCCAATTTCCCCTATTATTGTAGACTGAAAACTTGAATGATTCACTTCCTATTAGAGTTTGGGTTTTGTATGGCAGAGAGTCGAGATTTGCTTGGGGCTCTACATATCAACTGGCGAGTACATCTTTTGATATAAATGAGCGAGCATGGTTGCAGTTTGCGTTATACAATATCCATGAATGAGGAGATGAGGTAATAATGTCGATGGAATGGAGTAAATTTTATGTTCAAATGGGCCCTGGAACCATGTATGTCTGACGTTAAAACCTTCTACCTCACGGACATCACTAACAGATTGAGGGGAGAAATAGACTCCTCCAATGAAGTATTACTGCAGAAGCTGCGGGAGTAAAAAAACCAATAATAATAATTGTATAGAGAAGAAAAGAAGAGCCTATAAATGCTATATTAGCAGCTGATATTGATTCCGAGTTGCCGCTGTTTTACTCTCTATTTTCATCTAAACTATGTTGATGTCGAAAAATTTGAAATTACCGTCACTAGGTATCAACCCCAAATTTTCGAGGTCCTCCTTTCAGAGGATATAAATACGACTATGAAATACGAGTCTGGGTGGCACTGAGAAATAGGGAAGAACCATGATTATTTGACATGGACAGACAAGACCCAGTTAGAAATTGGATCTTATTAGACAAAATCACTGTCAGGTCACTCAAGAGAGTGCGGCTGGTAGCATGTAAACAAGTACTACTTGTCACACCGGGTTGTCGGGGACTAAACCGGCACCCCCATCAGGCCCTCCCAGATGAGGAGGGTGGTTAGACACCCAGCAGGACTAAAAACAAGACCTGTCAAAGGGCGGATGAGCAGAATAATGCCAACGGCTATCTTGGACTCCCAAAAAACGACAGAAAATCGGCCTGTGCGTCATTCGCGCACACTTTTCAAAGCTACATCTAGATAGCAATGGTATAAAAATATACATCATTTCGCAAAATCTATATCAAATCCTCTAGTTTTTAAGGATAGCTTTGTCTCGATTTCGCTTTAGGAATGAAGTAAATGGCTTCTGCTCTAGACTCCGGGATTCCTTAATTTCTCATAGCGTAGGTGCATTTAATGGTTAATCATCCTCTTTTGAATGATAACCAATGTCCTTGCCTCTAAACCAATCAGTCAAGAGACGGACTACGTTATACTCATACGCGCAAATCACCACTATTTTGACAATGATTAAAGAGAGAAACGTACCTCCTGTAAATCCCTATGAGATTCAGACAATATTTCAAAATCATTTTTCCACTTGTCTCTATCTTCCTTTGTAATTTCTAGTTCTCTCAACACCTCAAAATTGATTTCTGTCTGCTGATTAAGTTTCTTCTGGACACTCCCAACCTAATATAAAATTTGAATAAGATAAGAACTTATTTGCATGCTAGAAAGAGGTAAGTTCAACATGTTTATAATATACTAACTTTTCACACAATAGATCCTTCCGTGTTACGTCACATGGCCCGTTGTCAATGGCAACCATTCAACGAAGGGGTAAACAATGAGGTCCGTGAACAGCGTTTCCTATGGAGGGTGGTTTTGTTTTCGTATTATTTTAGTGTTTTGTAGGCCTTGTATGTTGTAGAATGCCGTCTAAATACCTAAGTCAGTAAAAAACGTTTTTTCCCATGACTATGGTGGGGAGAAACAGAGGAAAGATATTTAGAGGAAGGTAAGGGCCCCCCTTCTCATAAAATTACTGCCTTTTGAAGTATACTTGTCATCCCTGGTGGTAAGGCCGATGTCTGTGTTCACAACACGAAAACAAAACCTTGAAAGAGTAAAGTTACTAACAGTTCTTAGTGGCCTTTGTCGGTACCTTTCTCTGACTCTATATACAAAACCATACCACAAGTCCACGCCAAAGGGACTAAACACAAGCTTAAAGCCTTCCCCATTAATCCATCGGCATTGCTGCATCCATCGGCAATACAGCTTTTAGATATTTTCAAAGCAGAATAACTTAAAACTAAGCAG
>JANTCA010048253.1:0-18415 GCA_024741275.1 Chironex yamaguchii
TGAAGATCCATGTCTTGTGCAAGAGTTCCTTACAAGAAAGGAATTTTGTAGCTAAAAAAATAAGGACATCTTTGAAAGAAATAGGTATTCAGTGAATACCTCGAATACCCCTCAGCGCCGCCCCTGGCTTAAGGTAGTGTTTTGTGCAAATTTATAATTATGTGTATGAATACATGTGAGTGGATACACTTCAGCATTTAAAAGGCCCGAAACTTTACTTTGAAGACATTAGATGGGTGTTCATGGTAAATTGAGCAGTATTTTGCCACAGGTTAGTAGCAGTGATCAATTAAGTGATTTAGCTGTACATCAATAGTGTCCTGTAAACCAATTTTCTAGACATCACGTAGACGTTGCCTGAAACATCTACACTGTTTTTTTGCCTCACAGACGATATGGTATGTGAATTATTGTTATTAGACCAAACTTGATTTGTAGATTGCTAACGAGAATGCTTTCCAGAGTCATGATGCTTAAAAATAGCACGTGACTTTTGTCTGTGACTGATGTTATGTACTGTTTTACTGTTTATTTCGAGTTACCTTGATTAAAAAAATTTGTTCTTCAACCATGTATTGTTGCTTATTGGAGATTAGCATGGAAACTATGCATTACAACTCTATTTTTGCTGATCTATTGCCAGTTAGTCGAAGTTATTGATCTTACACTGGTTTTTATTCATCTGTTGGCATAGTTTGAGCACTTCCCTTGAAAAGGAAGAAAATATAGAAGTAAAGAGTTTGTTGTTTGCAGGCTTTAGTAAGATTGAGTCAAGCAATAAGAATCAACATTGCTTGTGCTGTAAAGCTCATGCTACATCCCTCACCTTCTCCACCTTCCCGTTTCCTCCAATAGAAGACACAATTAAATTAATTAAAGTTAACACAATTGAAATTTAGCAAAGTAATTGATATAAGTTAAATACTGTAAGAGATTTTGTCATTAAGTTGAGGCGTTGTTTATCATTTTCTCCTTTTTGTACAGAATATCACTTTAACTTTTTTTATCATTAGGACGGCAGCTGTTTGAACAGGATGCAACACTAAAGGACTCTGACGCTCAATTTTTTGCAGATGGTATCAATTTTTCTGTTTTGTTTTCACACATTTGTGTTAATGTATGAATTTATAGCTTGGAAGCATCCAGACTGTACCTGTGCCCAAAATCACTACTTATGTACCAATTCATCCACCTTGTACTTGAAAGTACGCTTTTTGATCTAAGGCACCCACCTTGCATATGATTTTCTGCAAATGTTGATTAAATTTACACTTGCGATAGCCTTGCCTCCCTTTCTCTTACCCTTGATAAATTTACCAATCAAGAACAGTAGAACTTAATGTTTGAATTAAATTTGTGAGGGCAATCGTACGAATACTAGAACTGAAATGAACTGAATGACATGAATAAAGGGGATGGAAATTAAAAGATTTTTTTCTTCTAGTTTATAATAAACAAGCTTTTGAAAATACATACGCTTACTGATACCAGTACTTGTAGTATTACCCTGTATATATACTCCTGTTATTATTTATTATTATTATGATACTTCTCTTGAATTTGTGCTTGAATACATTCATCCAACGTATTAAATGCGAGGAATTTCATCATTTAGGGTATTTAAGTGAAGCTACATCATCCTTAAATCCAGTTTATTGGTTCCAGTTTGTAGGTGACGCAGCAGTCATTAGTGGACAAGAGTATGAGAAACAGTTACTTCTCAATTGCTTTTCAATATAATGTGAGTGGGCTGCAGTAATAATTAGAGTGGAAAAAAGTGTGACATTTGGCATAAAAACTGCTATAACAATATCTATACAGTTTCAGCCAAAGTTTTCTGTCAATAATAAGCCAATCCCAACTGTACAACAGGGAGAATCTTTTCGATACTTGGGTCGTCATTTTGACTTCGAAATGTGTAACTTTGTTCACAAATTAGAGCTCACTAACACTGTTAAAGATGTTATGTCAAAAATTGATCCCTTACGTGCCAAAAATAAGTTATTGCCTTACCATCGCTATCTGCTTGCAAAAATCTCTTGGCATCTAAGAATTTCCAACCTTTCAAAAGCTTGGGTATCTGAGCACCTTGATAAAGTAGTCTCTGATCACCTCCGTAAATGGCTTGAAAGACCAGTCTCTGGAACTCTTAGCAACATCTTCCTTTCTAGGAACAAATTTGGCTTAAATCTCTATCTACCTTCTATCAAATATTGCCAGTGCCAGACAGTGTGTCATAATGCCTAAGAACATCTCCAAACGAGGATGTAAAAGAGCTATGGAAATCCACATCATATTTGTCAAATATTCAATGTGATGTCTATAAGAACACAAAGGATGGCCTTAGAGCATTCCATACTGACCCGGAGAACAGACTTCAAAACCACCTTATCTTGCAAGGATTCTTAAATGTGACTAATTACTCGTTATCTACACTTAATTCTCTTTGGGCATCCACTCAAAGTCATATTCCTAAGAACGTTTTTAATTTCACTGTTTGCTGTATCCACAACACTCTCCCAACAAAATCCAATCTGTTTAAATAGGGTATTTCCTCTACTGCCGGTTTCTCTCCTTGCTTAGTGTATGTCCCGTCTTCATTTAGTTTTTTTGGTGCAAAGTGTACCTTGAACAGGGTCGCTTTACATGGCACCATGACTCTATCCTAACTTTCATTACCTCTGCTTTATAATCTGCAAAGAACACAGTTATCTATGCTGATCTTTCTGGGTACCTCAGCCACTCAGTCATAACCGAGCACGAATTCCGTCCCTTCCTTCATTTAACATTATCTAATACATGCCTATGCATTCTGGAAGTGACTGTTGGCTTTAAATCAAATCTGCATAATAACTCTCTACATAAGCAGCGAAAGTATTATAACTTGATTAAAGAGCTTGCAAATCAATATGAGCAAGTCAAATTCATAAAACTTTTAATCGACATGCTTTGGATATTTGGTAGATTTCATCAATATTTTAAAAGTTTTAGGATACAACAGTAATGCAAAGAACTACATCGTCACAAAAATTATGAACATTGCCATAGGAACTACCTGCTACGTATTATTATCATTATCATTGCCCAAATGTACAACTGCTGTGCTCCAGGGTCAATATTTATGGAGACATATCAGTATTCTGACAGCTTTGGCCTATTATCTATCTTCTGAAGTAAACTTTGAACTCTTCATTGACCTTGTTGGCTACAAAAATCCCAATCAGCTGTTTCATGACTTCAGGCCTGACGTTGCAATCATCAACAGATCAAATGCATTAACTGTTGTTGAACTAATTGTTTGATTTGAAAGTAATTGCTGAAATCTCATAAATACAGAATAAGTATCGAGAATTAAAAAGAGATTTAATCGATCAGGAAGTGCCATTGAAATTATCATTGTTTGAAATATCTACACTTTGCTTGATATCAAAGAAAAATAGAGAATTTGTCAAATATATTAAAGGTCTTAACTTAGATCACAATCAGATTGTCATACTACATATTTAATCGAAGAAATAAGGACTGATCCACTATTATTTTGTTGATAATTTTTGTATTTATTATTATTATGACTTTTCACCTTTTTATCGCTAGTGCAGTTACTTTTATATGTTTAAATTTCCATTATTAATCCCGCTGTCCCTACATTTGCCTGGAAAAAACAGTGTGGAATTATAAATGTAATTGTATGAAAAAGGTATTTTTTATTCTAAAAGAAATTCAAATATATGGCAATGACCTTTTAAAAGATTATTCTTATCCTTTTGTAATTTGCACAGGCTGTTCTTATTGCCGATTAACTTCTCTTGGGCGAGACACAACTAGCAGCCAAGGGCCAAGAGGTTTCTTTCACCTTACATCTCCAACACTTTTCGAAGTATTCTAGCTGTTCCCAACAAGGCTGGGTTTTTTTGTACCACACCAACACCAACTTCAATCCCTAGTTTTTCCATCCATCCATTAAGACGTTTGCTTACACAGTCCATAGCACCGACAACTACTGGTACGACTTGCACCTTTTTCAACGACAGAGCCTTCTCAGTTCCCTCTTTAGTCATGTCGTACACCCTATTATTTCCTGGAACTTCAGGATGAATAATGATACATGATTTCGTCTTGTTCTCTACTAATATCAATTCAGGTCTCCTAGCTTCAATGATGTTGTCACACTGGATATTCATGTCATATATTAGTTTCACATTGTCTTTTTCTACTGGTCCCTCTGGGCATTGTTCATACCATTTTCATTTTTCCTTCCTCTCAAGTTTTTTACACAACTTTCAATGAGTTAGCTTGGCGATATTGTCAAACCTGCTCTTGTACTCACACTGGCCTAGTTTTTTACACTTGTATATTAGATGTTATACAGTCTACCCCATCCTACACAATGGACTTTCACTCGTTTTGTCAATCTTATACTTTACACTATTTGTCCTTATTGCTTGTTCTTGGGCAGCGAATATTTGTGCCTCAGTTTGCACTTTAAGATCACTTTGGACAACCCATTTCCTTGATAATCCTTTATCTATTTCTTCAGGCATCTCACAATAAAACTGTTCGATAACCCTTTTTTGGTGCCATTTCCCTTTAGCCTTGTTTTGATTCCTCCTTTTGAATTCTTCCTTTCCTATTAGGCTTTCAGTCTTAATGATACCAACTTTCTCTACACCTTTTAGGAGCTCTTCCTGTGAATCCCGCACATACAGTCCCAAATTGTTCGCCTCCCTTCATATGCTATCCTTAATACTAATCAACCTCTTCCACTATCTCTTCGTTTCACATACAGTCGATCAACGTCACTTTTGGCATGCAGAGCACCATTTTTTTAAAAAATGCATCCCTATTCCATTCAATAATTCCCGCTCCATATCTCAGGAGTTGCCAATCAGCTTGGATTTTAGCATCAGTGTTAACCTTGTCTTATATTCAGCAATCACATTTTTTCATTTCCTGGTCGTTTGTCTTATCCAGTTCTAAGATACCTATTATCATATACTTGTCTCATTACTTCTTGATTAGACAGACGGATTTCCTCAAACACACCCATTTTACCTCTCTTGAAAACAAACACTGCATACTTTGTCATACAGCTTTCCTCATTAAATAGATACACTGTTTGCACCAGGCTATCTATTTTGTTGTTTCCAAGAGTTTAAGGTCATCCATAAAGAGCAGATGGTTTAGTTTGTATTCTCTCTGGCCCCATTGTCATAGGAAGGTTCCATCTTTTCATACTCTCTTGAATAAAACCCGTGATGTTTTCAGCAATACCAAACATCTCAAGACACTCTAAGATCTTTTCTTATAAGCTATCCACGCCATAGGTAGATTTGACTTTCGTTTTTTTTACAATCCTTAAGTATTGCCTTATTAATCAATAATTGATCTTTAGTCCCCCTGCTTTTCTTCTTGCAGCCTTTTTGCTCTTCTGGTAGTAAGTTCTCCCTTCCTAGAAAGCAGTACATCTCCTCTGATATGACACCAGTCAGGAGCTTCCACTTGAATGGCAGGCAGGTAATTGACCGAAAGTTATCAACTGCATTTCCCTTAGTTGTATCTTTTTTGACACAACACAGTTCTACTGTACGTCAACCAGGCTGGTATTCACTAAGCTCCATCAAGCATTTCATTCAGCTGGGTTGCTATCCTTTTTTGCAGTTTATTATCCAAAAGCTTGCACACCATTGTGTCTGGATGCTTTGCAGTTTGGCATCTTTTTGCATTGGTTATTGACTTTATTTTCACAAGTCGATACATTTCTCTGTTCTACTTTCCCCATCGCTTTTTTCATTTCCTTCAACCAATCAGCATCCTTATTGTACTCCTTCTCTACACTCAATGTCTCACTCCAGAAAACCTTACTTTCCTCGGCATTTGTTATATAGCCATCACTGCTTCCTGTCTTGCCATTGAACTCATTGCAGACTTTCTTTCGGTCAATATCAAACAGTGTGTTTATCGTATCTGGTGATTTTAGCAGCTTTGGCAAGGATTCTTTTCTTTATTTTTTCAATCACAGTTGTTAAACCTTTTCTTTCTACTCGGTACTTTTCCTTCACTAATTTCACTTTGCTTTCTCTGCAGTCATGAACCTCTCCTTTTTCCAGTATTTTCAAAAAGCTAACATCCTTTTTCAGCTCTTTTGTATCACCTTCGACGCATCTCTTCCAGCAAGGTCCCTTTCTCTTTCCTCCTTTATACGGTTTGAGGCCTAGTCAGTCTGGTATCTACACACCCACAGCTATGATGAGATTGTTTGTTTGCATTACATATTGTGTTTCAATTAGCTCAATGACCCTGTTTACTCTTCGTGTCAACTTTCTTAAAAGAGATACCACTAGTACTTCTGCCTTCGGTCAAAGTTCAATTTGATTGAGCGATGATCATGTGTGCTTACTCATCTAGTGTTTCAACAGTCGGAGTTGGAACGCCTATATTCTCATCTGGTTCATGCAAGATCTGCTCAAAATCCACACCAGGGATACCTTCGACATTTTCTGACCAGCCCAACTCAACATGTACAAATCTCTCATTCTCTTCGTTCATATCTGCATTAATCATCCCCTGAATACTTTCCAATTCCAATTGCGATAACCAACCATTCTTCCTAATAGCTCTCACTTGATTACACAATCGTTGTTCGGTCACATCAACGGCTCCATGTTCTGTCCATTCTCGCATCATTCTTTGGCAATAACATCATATTGGTTTTCCGTCATTATCAAAAGGTTTACTCTGTTAAGACAACATCTTATCAAAACCTTGTTCACCTCCTGAGACCACTCAGACAGTAGTAGAATGATGACTGGGTCTCTGCTGCAGAACCAGAGAGCACCTGCCAGGAGAGGCACCTTCACAATCTGTTCGGGTACCATTCACATCATTGTCTTTTAGGTTATCTGCATACATTTCTCTCATAAAGAGGTTAATGGTGTTAAGATGCCACAACCACCAGTATTTTTATTGGGGCACCATCTCTTGGAGGGTCAACCAAGACTAAAGAGCCCCCCCAACCCAATAGACAGGCTGACCCCCGCCAGATGCCAATCCGGAATTTCATAGCCTTGGGGAGAGCTGACAGGTACTACATCTTGCTCAAGGGTGACCTGGAGGTAATTGTGGCAAAGGGTAACCTCATTATCCCACGCCATTTGACATAAAATTTGTATTTAATGATGCTAGACAGAAAAATATCATGTATGATTCTTATAAAAGTAGAAAATTAATTATTAAAGACATTCAGAATCAAAAGGAGGATCATGTAAAAAGCACCCTGATTTCACAAGGCTTCATTATTAAAGTTTTAATAAAGGAATGCTCTCCATATCACCTAAAGATTTGGCAGTAGGCACTGGATTCAATACCCAGAAACATTTACAACTTTACATCATGTTGCCTGAGTAACACTTTACCCACTGGAAAGAACCTGTAACTTTGCAGCAAGGCTGATGATCGCCTTTGTTATGCTTGTTTGAATCCTCAAACATTACAGCATTCTGTTTCTAGCCGTTCTGTACATGTGCTTCAGGACCGGTACAACTGGTGTCATGATTCAGTTCTCAAAATGATTGCTTATTCAGTCTTCAAATCAAGGTCTTTCTATCGTCAGTGACATTGAATGTTTCCAACTGCAACACTCATCTTTGGTCAAGACCAGACATTATCATCAAAAAGAAGAACTGTCTCGAAATTATGGAATTAACAGTTGGCTTTGAAACAAATGTAGCCTATAATTTTCATTGCAAATCGAGGAAATATTCAAAATTATAATAAATTTGTATAAAGATTCCGAAGTTGATTTTATCAGTCTTAGTATGAGTGCAATTGGAGGAATGTGTAGTGAAAGTAAATCATTTATGTTAAGTTTACAAGTTGAAAATGCTGATTATTTGATAAGAAAAATGATTGGATGTATTATTAGGGCCTCGTACTGTATATTCTGCAGACGTGATAAGGAATGGACTAATCCTTCACTTTTTATTTGGTAATGATTGTGATAAGTCTGACTAATGTCTTATATACATCAATTATGTCACTTGAGAATATTCGTTTTTATTTTAGATATTGGAAGATAATAAATTGGTCTCAAAAAGTTATTAAAAACACACCGATCCTGTATACACCAGTACTATTTTGACTTTACTCGCCTACTGACCCTTTACCAATGTTTTAATATGATAATTGTAACTGCTTGTATAAACATTTCAGTTGTATTTAATAAAAATGGACGTAAACATTATTGTGCACAAGCCCTGTTTCAATACAAAATGATGATAAAAACAGTCCTGTCTTATTCCTCCCGTTCGAAGAGTTTAATGTGATAATTTGTAACTGTTTTTAAAACATTCTTATGATATTAATGAATATAACATGCTTATGCTTTTGACAGGAGGCGTAGAAGTAGACGAATCCTTATTTCAAGACCTGGGTGACCTAGATCTTGAAGAAGAACTTGAATGAAATTCATCGATAAGCATCACCCAGAGAAAGACATGGAAGCTCACTCAAGGAGTAAATACGAAGAAATCGTTTTATTGTCGAGTCCGTAAAAGCATAAATGCTATCTTAGGAACGTTTTTCATGGAATTGATCTTGGAAGGAATGTACAACGAAACAATGACGAAATAATTTTAGTACAATAAATCGAACTGTTTTTAATTCTAATGACTCGTTTGTGGTATAGAACCTTTATTTTGTCATTTGGTATTGCGCCATTCTGAGAGCCAAATAACTGTTTCAGGTTCTTTTTGAATGTAGCTATGCTTCTAGACCAACAGAGCTGGGTTAGGATTTTACGTCATTCTTGTTATGTTTTTCAATCTTAGGATTGACATTCATGAATTTGCAATGTAGTATTTCATGTAAAAGTTGAAGTCACACGGTCCTCTCTTAGTGAATTGAAAGTTAGTTGATTGATAATGCAAACAAAGAAATTGTTTTAACTGCTGCAATTGTTAACCATCACCAACCGAGCCAAGAAGGCATCCGCAGGATCTCTTCGGGTCCTATGATGAGTGATGAGGCCAATCTTAGCCTCGAAAGGTCTGTCACAAGTTGTGCACAATTGAGTTGCTTCCGCTAGAGGCAGAATCAAGTGTTCTTTGCGTAGCATGAGCTTTCTGACTGCCTATTAAGTTCTTAAGTCTTTAGCTTGACTTGCTCCCTTAGCAGTTTAACACGACAAATGCTCCTGTCCACGACTTATTTCTGCCAGCTCTGTGGATCAGTATTTATACTTCTTGAGGAATTCTTTAGAGTGTCCCTGAATCGTTCGCTCTAACGACCAAGAGGCCGGTCGCCAGATGCCAGCTCGCCAAAGATTTGGTATGCGATTAGCCTGCATTGCAACGAATTGCAACACGTGTTCATCTGACTTGAAATTTTATTAGTAATGTGTAAATTGATACCTTTTTCTAGACTTTAGTCTGAGGTCTTTAATTAGTCTTCTATTGATTCCAATTTTGTCAGAAACGTAAGCGTTACACCTTTTGTATAGACGCATGAATGGATGGATGGATGGATGGATGAATGGATGGGTAGATATATAAACACATGGACAGACCCAAGGATAGGCGGGTGGATGGATGGTTTTTCTGATAGATGGATGTACGATTTGACTGATATGTAACGTAATGAAAAACAGATTGATGCTTTGATTGATAGATGGTTTGATCTTTGGACGTTTAGCAAATGGATGGATGGGTGGGTGGGTGTAAGGAAGGATGGATGGATGGCTGCATGGAGGGATGGGTGGATGGATGGACGGATGAATAAATGAATGAATGAATCAATGAATGAATGAAAGAAAGAAACGAAAAAGAAAGAAAGAAAGAAAGGATAAGTGGATTTGTGGAAAAATAGGCAAGTGAATGGATGTATTGAGGGATCAATGGATGGATGGATAGATGTATAAACACGTAGATAGACGCAAGGAACGGCAGTTGGATGGATGGTTTTACTGATAGATGGATGAATATTTGCATGTAATAAAAAATGAATGGATGGTTTTATTTATAGATGGTTTGATCTTTGGATGTTTTATCAAATGGATGGACTGATGGATCCACAGAGAGAGAGAACTGTGTAGGATGGCACTTTCACAATCATAAAATGGCGCTTATACAACCATTAACTGGCACTTTTCAACCTCTACTGGCACTTTCTCAACCAGCAGTGGCCCTTTCTCAACCCAAGATTGTGGTTTCGTGCGTCCAACATCGCGTTTCTAATGACTTTCCTCCATTCGTCTTCAAAGTACTCAGTAGCTGCGTACTCAGTAGTAACTCTCTGGGCTTTTCTGTCTGATTGCTTTGGAGTTTTTAAGACTGGAAGACAGTGACAAAACACTAATGGAGTCAACTATACAAGTACGTACCTTCCTTTTCCTTGTTCAGCTACGTTTACAAATTCATGTTGACTTGCACAGTACAAAGTCACAGTACTTGCAGGCTTATACTTCGTTTCATTTGATTTCAGTTGTTTTGCAAGAAACCGTGTACATATCTGTTGATCTCCTCAATGCGTTATGACATCTGTGAGTGGTTAGTAACTTAAAAGATACGAAATCTGGTCTTTGACATCGACTTAATGAATTGACTAGATCGACAAATATCCCCATAGGCATGCCTTTGTTAGATTGAAAAAGTATAATATTTGTTGTTCTTATACTTCCCTTCTTAGACTATCCCTAGTTACACTTGTGTAGTACAGTTATTTAAGACACAAGAGAACATTTCTTATTCCAGCACAACTGTTTCTATGTGTAGTTGTGCTGGTATACTGACTAGATCAACAAATTTCCATGGCTTTGTAAGATGGAAAAAGTATAATCAACAGGGCCTAAAGGAAGTGTGAAATACTGAATTCAAACTATATGTCAACTATTTACTGAAACGGTTCAAGAAGTCCCTTGAAATTTACTAACACTTAAAAATATATCAAAAAATACTCCCTTCTTGTTCTTATACTTCTCCTTTTAGACTATCCCTAGTTACAGTTATTTAATGCAAAAGAGCAAATCTCTTATTCCACCACAACTGTTGCTATGTGCTAACAAATATCTCAATGGCTTACAAATGTCTCCATGGCTTTGAAAGATGGAAAAGCATAATCAACAGGGCCTAGAGTAAGTGTTTGATACTGAATTCAAACTATATTTCAACTATTTACTGAAGCTGTTCAAGAAGTTCATTGAAATTTACTAGGCCCTGTTGATTACACTTTTTCAGTCTTACAAAGCCATGGAAATATTTGTTAGCCATAGAGATATTTGTTGTTCTAGTCAATATACTGCACATAGCAACAGTTCTGCTGGAATAAGAAATGTCCTCTTTTGCATTAAGTCACAGAGAAACGAATAAGTATATCACGAAGTGTGCTAGTAAATGATCATCAGTTAAGTGGGTTGATTTTATGGGTCTCAAATGCTAAAAGAAGTAGGTTTTCTATGTTTAGTTAAGTAGGAAATTATGGCTAGGGTGAATTTTCCTATCAAATTTTGTTTTTAGGTAGGAACTTTTACACAGGCCTCAGTAACTAGTGAAGAGAAGGAAGAAGCTGTGACTTTTGGCTGCAAGAAGAGGTGCCCAGTTGAAGGATGTAGCCGTATGATAGCAGCAGCTTGTTTTGCTAGGCATCTGCATAGGGCCCATCATTACTCTGATGAGAAGTGCAAGTTTGCCAGTAATAGGTTTGGTGTAAGAAAACAATATACCTGGAAGTCAGAGAGACCTGCAGCTCAGAAGTGTGATTTTCATCAGATGAAAAAGTGTGCAGTCCCAGGCTGCAATAGTACGAATAAGCGAATGAGTGTTCATCTACTAAGAGTGTACAAATTTACAAAGGATTCACAGCAATATAAAACATACAAAACGAGGGCAATAATTTGTAAGTCAGGCCAGTTAAGCCAAAAATCTTCTGTTGTGAGTCCATACCAGTCAGAGGTGACAGAGGGGGAACCAAATTGTTTGACAAAGGGAAAAACCCTTGATTCAAGTGACAATGATACTTCGTATGTTGGTGATGCACATGCAGGCAATGCATTGGAAGAGTATGGTTAAGATGAGTCCTTGGAACCAGGCAGTGAAGTTGAAAAAGTTACTGAAGATGGGGCGGGCTGAGGAAATTGGTCCAAGTAGTGGAACTTCTTTTGTTGAAAACTTATCTCAAGAGCTGATATTTGCAGCAGATGAGGGCAGAGGTTCAACATATCTCACTGATCAGGTTTTTAGACAATTATATGAATACCTTACCTCTGCCGATAAAGATAAGGATCCAGTGGCTTCCAAGCAAACTGTTACCCATGTAAAAAATGTTGGGAGTAATAAGTTCTGATTGTGATTTGAATTGCCTTTTCAATAAGCATAGTATATGAAACCTCTTTCTGAAGGATTATTGTACAGAGAAGATATTGGAACCGAAAACTGTGAAGGCCTATCTTCTAAACGTCCAACATTTTTGTCTTTTGTGGTAGCAGAAGAGCTGGCAGAGTTTGATATTGTTAGAGTATCTGCTATAAGTGCCAAGGTAACAAACTGGAAAAAATTTTATCAAAAACGACAAAATAATACAAAATTTGAGAAGGTCGAAAAGAAGATGACAACACAGTTGTTGCCCCAGGACATATAAGATTTTGAGCAACATCCTGTTGTTAGGAGGATCCTGGTGATCCCAGAGAAGCTACTAAAGGGTGATTCTTGTGCTATCTCACAGCAGACTTTCACTAATGTAGAAATATTAATTGAGTATGCTCACAGATCTGGCGTTTTGGCCAATTTTACAATACATGAATTTAATCAGGTTTGATCACATCATGGTAAATATGTTATGAATTTGCAAAACACAAGACAAAGGGATCCTATGGATGTGCCAATTTAATAATCAGTTCGAAGTTGTTTTCATGGCTTGAGGTGCATGTCCATAAATTAAGAGCAGCAATTGAAATAAGCACTGCTGCAAATGAGCATGTTTTTGTCACCTGGCATGGGAATAAAGTGACATCAGGAATGGTCAGTGAGGCTGTGAGTGCTTTATTTAAAAGTACAGGATATGAACACAGACTTTCAGCAAACAAGTTCCGACAGACAGCAGCAACACAAGTACAAGAGAAAGAAAAGATCTTATCTGTCACAAAGAAAGTACTACAGAGACAAAATATGTGCTACATCAAAAGGAAAAGGAATCCTTTAAAGCAGCTGCTGTGCTACCAAGATTAATGAAAAGAGTTTATGGTGAAGGAGTGGAAAGGTAAGAGCACTGTGCTGAAGATTTTTTAGCTACTCTAGTGGAGCATAGTTTTGATTCTTGAATGCCTCCATGTAGTCAATTCAAGTGGATACAAGAGGAAACTAATTATCCGAAGGAATTATTTTGTGAGGAAGTTGCAGCCAAGCCAGTTAGCCCCAAAGCTGTTGAGTCCAAAATTTATGGAAAACAGTTGCTGCAAAGATTTAATTGGAAACAGGTTCTTGACAAAGTTAGATCTATATCCCAAAGTTAGATAATCTCCCAACTGACTCATGTCAGGATAAAGTGGCACGCATGTGTGCTGAGTCATCATGCTCAGAGACATTAGTGTCAGCTAAAGATATTTTTTCCCAAAGTGCTCTGAAAATTATAATTTCAGCATGCTGGCATACAATTCAAAATGGTCCAATGTACATTAAAAGAATTCAAATTGCCCTGAAAGCATCCAGACATGAAGGAGAGATTATTAGGATATATACTGTCATCCAAATTCAAAACAGACCTACGTATGAGAGAAGAAGGAGAAAACAGAGATAACTTTTAACTTGTTTAAGGTATGTACTCATATATCATAACAAAGTCTGATTGTTTAAAAGAAGTGACTGATGTTCGTGCATTACATCCAAAATTGTGCCTTCATGGTAGTTTCATGGCAAGGGAAGCCTAAGAATGTAAAAAAAAAATGCAATGTGTATTGCCAAACTATATGTATATCATGTTCGCAATCATTATTGCACACTTAAGACTATCATTTCATATATTAATCTGTTGCAAGGTTTACTTGGTCAAGTGATGTTACTTATTGACTAAACATTGATATCATCGACATACCATAGACACACAAGTGAACGTTTTGTAATATTAATCACTGAAGACAACACTGCCAGAAGATATGATGTAATATCATCCCATTCACTATCTCATGTCATAATTGACTACTTATGTTAGCCTTGAGTAAAGCGGTGTGATTTCTTTTTTGTTTTTGTAGACAAAGCCGAATATGGATACCCAAATGGGATATTTGTAACAGATAATTTGCTCTGTATTTAATGTAATTTCAGAGTTCTTTTTCTTAGCCAGTGTGTTTTGAATAACCAATGTGCAGTACAATATAAAGTAAATCTTAATAGTAAGCTATATTTTCAGACAAGATTTGCCTCATGCTATTCGTGTGTTACTGCAGTTAGTAGTTATGTAAGGTTTAATATGCGTATGTTGGGGACTGACATAACATATGTTACATGTATGGTACTATTTATAGCTCTTGCTTGCAGTTTTAGTTCCTGTTCTATAATTCATTGACCTCATGATGGTTTTAGAAATCCATGGATCGATACTTATTACATTAGATAGCGCATCAGTCTTATTCAGTATGAATACGAGCAAGACTATGAATTAAAGCATCTTTGCATGAAAAGAATTTTTAGAATAGTGTGAGCTCCAACAGGGACAACTGCCCATACAAGCTCTCCCAAACAAATATACAATGGAGCCCTAGATTCTATTGTTCACAGTTTTTTGAATCATTGCCAACATTGATATTATCCAAGCCTCCTACAGGTTACTAAGCTTATGATGCAAAGACAGAGAATTCAATTAAGAATATTTTCTGCCTGATTTCACCCAAATTACTTCTTTTTGCTATTAGGAACTATATTTTGGGGGCTGGAATGTGTTGCATATCAGTGTTGATTTTGCAAATAAAGTGTTTTGGGATTTTTTTTCATTGCCTCTTAGCATATTGATGTTTTTTTACCCATATGTTTTGTTCATAAAGAAAATTGCTTTGAGGTTTGTTCAATTATATATCGGCTTTGGTTGCCCATGTTCAAAATATCTGAAGTTTTTTTGTGTTTTTACCATTATGGTAGTCACTTTACCATCTTTAGCAATGTTGATACGTCATCCATCTTAAATTTTGATAGAGTTATGAATTTTTGTAACATTTGTAATTATGATGAAGATTTTTACTTCTCCTTTTTTTCAGTATTGATTATTGAGATCTTGGTTTTAGATACGGATGTATCCATTTTTATAATTTAACTCTTAGTACTCAATCTTAGCATACGCTGAGCTTTTACCATGGCTGACTGTATTTTTTTCTAGAATTTGCACTTTTAAAGCACAACGTTGTCGGTTATTGTCAGCTTAAAATGAGTTCCTTGAATTAAATCTTTGATGTCTTTATTGCTTTATCTTCTGTTCACTTCCACTTTTTCTTCTCAAGCTTAGCACTGACTCTTTTTGCGTCCAAGGTTATTGTAAAGTATATCCTTATTTTGGAAAAAATGATCATCTGATCTGATAGAAAAATGCAGAAATTTGAAGTTAGTGCTTTGTACTCAATGGTACATATTTTATCAAATCATAAGGAAACACTTTGCTTACTTGTAAGCACAAATTTAGTTAATTTTTGGAAGACTATACATTGGCTTCAGATACAATAATTTATCAAAACTCATTTCATGTTGAACACATTGGCATCTTAAAATGAAAACATGCTTGAAATGAGAAAATAAGCAAAAAATGAGGAAGTCATACACATATAAGCTGATAAGCTGGAGTCAAGAATAGATACACATTTGTTAGTATCAAATCACACTATAAAAAACTTGAATTTTCGTTTGACATTTTTGGTGTAGATTTGGTATTTAACTAATGCCCCTCCATCCTCATGGGTTTACGAAAACTGCTCTGTTTGAGAAGCATTCCACTCTAGGAGGACTGTAATATTAAAAGTATTGTAAAATTAACAATATTTACCGCCTTTCCCATTTACCAATATCCTCAGATATACAAATGGAGAAGTGCTTGTTAAAGTGAATTCAGTGAATTAAGCAAATTATGCCTCCTGCAAAAAGTAATTGATTGTAATGTCAATGTACCCACATTTACAAAATTTGAACTCACATGTCTAGACGATATAAAATTGTACTTTGTATTTAAGGAAATATTTGGATAAATAAATAAGGTTTTGTGTAACCCCGCTCCCAATCAGGTGCAAGGTACTTTACTGCCACTCCAGTTTTCCTAAACCCTTTAAAATTCGAGTCCTTGTTCAAGGGAATATAAAACATTAAGGACGTTCTGCCTCCAGCAAAAGTAATTGATTATGATATCAATGTGCCCCTATTTGCAAAAATTTAAACACAAATGTCTAGATGATGTAAAGTTGTAGTTTGTTTTGAGGTTATAACTCCACAATTCACAAATACTTTGGACAAACAATTATGGCTTTGGGTAACCCCTCCTTCAATCAGGTGAAGGTATTTTAATGCCACTCCCATTTTCCTAAATCCTTTGAAGTTCGAATACAAGAGTGCTTCTTCAAGCGAATATAAAACATCAAGGAACCTCTGCCTCCAGCAAAAAGTAATTGATTATAATCTCAATTTACCCCTATTTGCAAAAATTTAAACTCACATGTCTAGATGGTGTAAAAGTGTTGTTTATAAAAAGACCATTACTCCATAATTTTGAAATATCGTGGACTCATAAAATCCGCTTTTGGATACTGCCTACTTTTAACCAAGTATTTTTACTGTCACTATCACCAAAGAATACCCTTTGATTATGAATAGTGACTATGAAAGGAAATCCTGCTTTCAGCAAAGACTAATTGTCATGAATTAAATGTACTCATATTTGCAACATGGCAATCTAGGTGTGCCTAGATCATGCAAAATTCTAGTTGGGCTGAGGGTTTCTTTGAACATTTTTTAATGGATTCATATATCAAACGATTCACTGCAATGCTCATAATATAAAACATGCAAGGCTATTATGCCACATTACTCCTACCCCCAATAAACTGTATCTGTCATTTAGCTTGTTATAATACATTACTTGTATTAATGACTGAATAATGTGACTTCAGATCCTTCTTTGTAGATAAGAACACGTGAATGACAGGTGGGGTGCTTTGTTTGAAGATTTTGGTGCTTGAGAAAGTGCCATATGAGTATGGGCTCCATACGTGACACGAATAACTACTCGTTTTTAGGAGTATATGAAATCCAATTTTACCAACTGTAGCAGCTTTGTCATTCTTTTAAGTCCATATGAATTCAACTGATATTTTTGCTAATCCATTAACTATAAACTAGTAGACAAATATAGCACCTCTCTCCACTGACATGCGATATTCGCACTTTTACAACCCCTAAATTCTGAGGTCTAAAATTATATTTGATGAGACCTTTCTCCTTGTGCAAAATATTTGCAAATGTGAGACTTTCGTATGTTACATCACTTTATTTATTTGTTAGAAAAATTTTGGCCTGACAAAAAATCCCTTAAATCCATGGATTTTAAGCAAGTCCTTTCGAAATGTGAATGAACAAATTTGTAGCCTCTACTCGGTTGCAAAAGTGCCAACATAAAAACGGTGAACACGAGGAAAAGCCTGCAAATCCCTTATCGGTCGCAAATGTGTCGTATCTTCAAAAGAGATGTCACTTTATACCTTCTTGATGACCATCTTATCTAAACTCAGAAATTCTAAAATGTTTCGATAATATGAATGATGTCAAATATTGCACCACTCTCTTCTAAATAGCAAAATTGGCACATTCTCAACATGTTTCGCTTTTTGCATGTAGGATACAAAATAATTTAATAAATAAAAATTACTATGTGTGCGAGCATGAAATTTAGTGTGCAACTGAACATTAGTACGTATAAAACGATAAAAAAGTCGACTTTGGGAGTTACGTGGAAGTAAAAGGGATGTATTTCACACGTAATGGAAGGTGTTTTATGCTATAAATGCGAAATTACAGGCTTTTGACTTTTCAAATCTTTTCCATTTGATGTGGTAATTTCCCAACTCTCTTGTCAAAGATTTATGAATTTTGCAGAAGATTCTTCTTTTTGATAGGAAAGAATACTTTTGTAGCGAGAGGGCCGTAATAGGAGAATGTTCAATCAGCATTGTGAGCTGACATCTGTAAATACAGAAGAATAAATTTGTAAAAGAGACAAAGGTTGAGAAAGCGCCAAAAGTCCTACATAGAGAGAGTAGATAGATAAATGGAAGGAGAGATGGATGGATGGACGTACAAAAGGAGAGATAGACAGACAGACAGATAGACAGACAGATTGATAGATAGATAGATAGATAGATAGATAGATAGATAGATAGATAGATAGATAGATAGATAGATAGATA
>JANTCA010048264.1:0-13543 GCA_024741275.1 Chironex yamaguchii
CATACATACATACATACATACATACATACAATGGCAAAAGGGTTGAAGGATACAAGGCTTAAATATTATCAATCCTTAACCCAACAATATCTCCCAAGAAGGTGAAATCAAACAAACGTTATATAGTCCAAATAACACATGTAAACCAACCACAAGGCCAGCAGAAAAAAGAGAAATAATCCCACAGTAGCAACAGTAAACTTGTTTTACAGTGACAATTATTCAACCAAAATATGAGATGTTTCACATACAAATGCCAAAAATACCACAAATGTAAGTCACTATCCTCAACAGAGTGTTAACTGACCCAAGTGACAGATAAATTGTTTTACACATGCATTTACTCACCTGGCCTGGTACTGTTGACCAAAAGAATCCTCTCCAATCAGGATCCTCAAAAATGTATGGTAATAAACGTGTTAACAGCCGAATGCAATTGAGAACTAGGAGGAGAGAGAGAGCAAGAATTTGGAGACTTCAAAAATAACTTTACAAATGATAGCTCAGTAGTATAGACATAATAGTACACAGAATGGATTTACTAATTTGGCTTACGTACAAAAGCACACAATGATAAGATGTATTCCTTGTTCATTTTAAACTTTGTGCAAGAAAAATCTGCTCAATACCAGACTGTCCTAAGTGAGAACACATATACATACATTGGTTGAAACAGAAGGCATAAAATTGCTCAGGTAAAATAAAGGTTCTGTGCTAAACTACTCCTCAGTAAAATGTGCCATGTTACCCATCTACAAATAAACACCTTTGACAGTAATACAATTGTGATACTGACCAGCCTGCTGTTCCTGCTGTCCGATGCATCCAGTCATTGAAGCATTTACAAGCTTTTCCACACACTGAAAAAGTGATAAAAAATAGCACTGTGTAAAACAGAGATGGCCCATAAAGAAAAAAAACCACTGGGCTAATTGTTCAATGATGACAACACAATCTAATTGAAACTGTGTTTAAAGGCAACTTTTAGACATTGTTAAGAGGAAGCATCTACTGTACAACACGTATGAAAGGATATGCTTCACTTTTACAATGCCCGCACATGTATGGGCTCCCAAAAACACAACAAAATCACTATGTTTGCTTTCTCTATGGTGGTTCTCAGGTCAACACAAACTTCCAAAATCTGAAATTTTGACTGCTGTATGTAAGCTAGTTAACTTCAGACATTGTCGAAAGATTTATTTTCTTTTTGCAAAAGTATGACTGTGAAGCTAGATCTTTGCTGTTATGCTGATGAAGAGGGTGTTGTCTTGATTTTCTTACATAAAGGAGATGCACATTTCTTAACAAAACTAAAGTTCTTGCACTCTACACTTATGTTTACTGCAGAAAAGGAAAAAATAAATTGTCACCTCTAGATGACAAAACTCTATAGAAATTATGCTCATCAATAATGGACAGCATAAACGTGTTCTACATGTCACATGAAGGTTGAATTTGAATGCAACAAAACAATCCTGTTAGAGACTTCCAGCTCTAAAAACATGATTTCTCATTGCAATTCACAATCTTTTCATTCAATCCCATTTCATTTATTTTAAATCCATACCCTATGTACATCATATTTTCTAGCATAAGTAACACTTTCCTGTGATTTAAAAAGCAAATTAAGGAACCTTTGCAGAGAGAATAATAGCTATTAATATGCTAGTTGTCTCTAGCACAAGAAAAGTTTTGCTGTCAACACAAAAAGGTGTATTGCCTACCACAAAGAAAAGTACATTAATTTCGATAATGTCGATAAAATCAAACAACATGCGCTAAAAATCCACATAAAGTTCTATATGCTCTTCAAGCAATCCAACATTTGTAGAATGCATATATTTCCTGACATTACAAATTCAGCATTTGTTGCCTATTACAATATTCTAAGAAACCAACATTATCTGTCTCAAAAGGGAAGCTTCATTGATGACTTTATTAACACAATTTTTAAGTTTAGTGACATTAAAACACTTTTCAGTACAATGTGGCTAAAATTAGATCACTTGTAAAAAGCTGTGTAGTTTTTAACTATAATATAACTTATAAAATATGACAAGCTTTCATTAACTATGTAATAATGGCTTTAATTACATATCTGCAGTGGAAGTATATCTGCCTATACACATTAAAAATTCCATATTGTAATGTAATTATACAATATTGCATTTAATTACATGAATTTAAGATATCCTCTTTTGTTGAGTTCTAAAACTTGTAAGTTTAGAAAGGAATTTTTCCATGATCCAGGCTAATCTGTGTAACCAACAACATTTTGTTATTTCACCATAATCTACAATCACAATTACAATAATCTACTGCAACCTACTGCCTAGCCAAAATTGTCATTCGGTCTCTTGTTTTACATTCAAAGCTCAATCTAGGATTCAACAATCTATCCCAGCAAGTCGCTAATAAATACACAATGTTTAAAATCATGCATTTTATGTACTTAATATCATGGCATTAAAACTAGCTGTGAAATATTGCACTAATCAGATGTACTTACTTTGCAGCAAAGTGTTGCTAAATTTGATGGACATTCTTCCCTTAAGGTTCTTATTTCAGCAGCAGGTATAAGGGCAAACAAATCATTGACATTTGTGATAGAGTCACTCCAAAACTGTTCCCAAAATATTTCATCATTCTTTTCAACAGGCTGAAACCAAGAGAAGAATAAATGAAGAATGACAGTGTGGCAAAAATAATTTTATGAACTTTTAATCATTTCCAACATTGACATCATAAAAATGTTAGGGCATAAATCTACTACAACTTGCAAAGGTTATTTAACTTACAATGTAAAAATACACTAAAAAAACAAGATAAGAAAAATATACATATACAACAACTACAGTCATGTTCACCTGGAATAGGATGTGAACAGAAAAACAGTAATCAGCTATGCCGGCTAAAAGTTCAGCATACAATAAATACACTAATGAAAAAATGAACTTTACATGCACAAACAAATAAACGAAGGATTGTCCTGTTAACTTACAAAATGCAGAAGTACTCGTTGTCAATTGGTCCTGTCCTGTCAATATGGGCCTTAACCGGGTCCTAAATGTTTTTATAACCCACATATCTATGATCCAAATGCCATATGACATCATTCCAAAGTCACCAAGGAAACACACACTGTTTCATAGGCCAGAAATACATGTGGTAGCTGTTAAAGTCTATAACATCAATTTGAGTACCCTTTGTGATTTCAAAATTCCATACTGTAACATCTATGCTAAGGTTGATTAAATCATGACAAATTAAACTCAGACATCTTAAATTTTAAACTCTAGATAAATGAAACAACTTGTAAAAATTCATGCATAAAAATCATTATCATAAATTATGATTGTTGCATAAAATTTGTATGGCCTCCCTTAAGAATTAAGATACATAAATTTGATTTGGAACACAGTAAATTCAACCTTCAATTTAAAGTCTCTGATACAGCATTAATGTGACAAGGTCAGTAGCTCCAAATACACTAATACCAGAACTGATCAGGTGAAGTTTATTACGTCAGCCATCATTCTTTTCATGTGCAGAAATTTCACTGCTTTCCACATCAATCTATAGGGTTTCTTTGACTAGAATCATAGTAGCCGTAGTGTAGCTATCTGGAGGTCCTGTGGCCCTCAATAGGATCCAGACCAAAACATGACTGTGCCATGCCCTTTGGTCATTTGGAAACACCCTTCTTTTCCAAAATGTTACCACTGTTGAGTCAAGAAATAATGTTGAAAGAGACCAATAAAGCATGAATGCTTGAAAGCATGTGGCAAACCAACTTCATTGGTCATTATATATAGCTTAAGGGCTACTAAACCATTTGAAATGACGAGTTTGTTATTGCATTGCTGTCATATCACCACTCTTATCTAATTGGAAAAGGACAATTGGTCTTTTCTTTTCTTGCATCAAAAGCTAACAAAACTGGTGGAGCAGATATTCTAAATTTCCCTTTTAAAATAAGTTAATAAATAGTTAAATTTAAAACTTTTAAAACAGGACTAAATCTTGACAGTCGACTTCATTCGACACTGGAAATGGAGCTTATATATCCCCACTGCAAAGTAATAAATGACATTATCAGGCAAGAGATAAGACAATTTTATAGTTATTATACGAAAAAACAGTGATCACTAATTCTAAGAAAACATGTGATGTTGAACATCAACATAATTTGCTTGTTTATTTAAATATTTTAAAGTCATGTTCAATCCAGATACTAATTGAGTTTTACTTGAAATCACTTCAATTACTGTATGTAATATTTGATCAGGCTATCAAATATTACATACAGTAATTGGTAATGTAAAGTTCAGAGTTCAGTCCATAGCTTATGTATGACAGTCAACCAACTTTGCTTCACAAACTTCTCGGCTTTTGCAAAATGTTTGCAAAACAGTTACAGCAAAAGACTCATAGTTGTCGAATGAGGAATTTGTAGTTAATTTCCACAAAATCTGAATAGTTTCAGTCCTCAATCAAGATACATATTGTAATATATGTTGATAATCAGTTCAAGCTATACTCTGGTAAAGACGTTAAGTGCAGAAACAGTAAATGCTGTATTGAATCCCAGCTGTCACAGAGAGCAGTCATGGTTCTCTATTCTCTACAGGCCATGGACACATGGTGTTATTTTTTACCTTACGGTTTCATTGTTCCCACTTGGTTTACAACAGTCAAGATGTTGTAAAATTGGCTAGCAAAATTCAGTTTTAAATTTACTGTCGCTTCTGCCAAATTACTGCAATAATGCATCCAGCATACTGAATTCTTCCAACTTTCAGACACCATCAATTACACAGCCAATTTTTGTACAAGGCTATGATCATGTAAGTGATTAAATATATGGTAGCCATTCAAAAGCTGTTGGATGCAAACGAGAGAAGACAACAGCAAGGGATAATAACTTGCTACATGTTGTCCATCGTAACACTTGAAATTGGAAAGTTGAGAAATGACCATTCAAAGAGAAATAGAAAGGAAGTAATTGCTAATTGGTCACAACACGTCATTGCTACAAATGTTGTCAACATTGGAACTGTGCAGTAAAGCATACATTTGAATTCATAACAGACAAACTTAAAATCAAAAGGAAACCATTGATAAATTCTGGCTGTGATGTCTCATGAATTGAATAGTGTTAAACTAGCTTAGTTTTTACTGTGATGAGCCAAAGATATACATGCATTGTTATTGTCTTTGACCATGATTGATGGTTACCATAAATTTTGCAGGTTCACCTAACATTCCTCTCCCTGTTGCATCATCTATTTACACCTTCTATATTTTAAGTCAAGTAGACCTATTCTGGTATGTCATTACACAAAGTAACACATAGGTCAGACCAATACTCATGTGCATAAGCAATCAAGAAAATCACAGGGAATTTACACAGGAGAAATGTTTGCCATCAATAGAACTTAATTTGTCACAAAGGTTGGCATTATGTGGATTTAAGCATAAACAATGTAGATAATGGTAGATCATTGAAATTCTACATGGAGCTTTAAGATTCCTTCAATATTAAAAACAGAATGCTCCAATCCAGAAGCAAAACTATCAACACTACAATGAAAAAAATAAAAAAATTTCCACGCATCATATTCCAGTTACAATTTGTAATAACTGTGTCTATTAGTTGTCTGCCTAAGCTTTTTGCCAATTTTCAGCAATCTGAAAAGGGTTTTGGGAAATTAATTAGAACATCAATTCCAAAGTCTAGTATTTGATTTGTATCAAATTTTTATGACTAAAATAAACAACAATTTATTGCATCCTCTTTACATTTCATAATTGCTGAAACTGCAACATTTTCTTTAAAATAATGCAGATCATAACAAATGCTACCTATTCGTGCAATATTGAATGTGACCAGTTCTATAGTGAATACAGTACAAGACAAAAGCTCTGAAACAACATCTAAGATTTGTGACAAGGAATCAGTAACATTGTTTTTGTGTTGTCTTAGTGGCGAAGTCGTGGCTTTAAAAAGCAATGACTGACTAGTCATATAACCAGAATAAGCTAACACCTGTCATCAATCATCCAAAAACGTTACACCTGGCCAAATTTCCAAGCTGCACCACACAAAAACCTCTAACAAGTAAAATTGGAATATAAATAACACAGCCGCAATATATTTTTGAATGTTTTGTATATTTCGGTTATCAAAATATAAACTGAATGCACAATCAACGGTTCGAATACACAATTTCCATGGAATCCACTCCGTGTGAGAGATCAGAAAAAACTGTCACCATTTCGTGAATCCTGATTTTGTCAATACACAGCAGACTAATGTGTATCCACTTAATGTAGAGATTTATTTAAAATAAGTAAGTTTCTGAGATTTTATCTGATTACGTGCAACACCACAGTAGATGCATTTTTGTCCGACACAAGCATCGTACAGTCTTACACATAAGTTAAAATCACCATGACATTTGATAACGAGTCCCGTTTAAGGCTTAATAAGGGCAATTTACACCCACCTACAGGGATGGGTTTAGTCCACCAAAAGTAAATAAGTCTTTAATATATTTCCCTTGAATTTTTCGAGATATACTAAGGTTCCTTCTAATACCAAGTGTGAGTATTAATAGAAAAGACCACACAGACGTTGATTACGATGAAAACTGAGAAAGTATTCCGTTCTACATTATATAAACTAACCGATGTCTATACGGACTTTAAATTACTTACTCGCAGAATTATCAGCCCCTCATTCAAAATTACAAAGATGGCAGATAACGCCCAATGACACTTTATTCTTAAAGAACACGAAGAATTGCATCCGTTGCATTGAAAACAGACTAAAATGGGTATGCTAACATGTTAAGTTTCGTACAAATTACAACACCCAGCTAAGAGATAAATATACACCTACCGTTCTCTTGCTTGTGAGCTGTACTACTGCTTGTCTGAAGACAAGCTTGCTGTCTGATCCCCCCATGATAGAACTACGAACTGGCCATTTTACAGTGAGCTAGCAGTTAATCGTGGTCACACCACGAATCCATCCTTTGCTACTTGTTCAATCAAAAAATGGCCATTTTCATGGATTCTTTTGTTGTGGATCTTTTATTCAAAAGCAAAAACGAGGCAACAAATGAAAACGAGTCTTATTGACTGACCTCTCACAAACCATTCGTATTCATCTGTTGCAAATTGTTTGAGTATCAGAAGAATGTGAGCAGAAGAGCTGATCTAGCCATTACTTCAACCGAAAACAACCAATATAATTAGTAAGTTCATGTTTGCAAGGGTCTTACAAGCTAGAAAATTGGTGATCCTTTTTGTAACCTTGCACAACCTCTAGAAGGGCAGTTTCCTCGTCGGGGAAAGGGAAGACATCTGCTGGACCCAGTGATCATTCCAGTGGGAGTTTAATGTGCAAATACCCCAGGTCATGGGCCCCGAAAGGACCCAAAAGGACCTAAAGCACAACAGATTTCACATGGGAAAATAATCTTGCTTAAATTTAACAAAGTTGTTACAAATTCCCTCGAAAAATATGGTCCACTTGGAGGAAAAATACACGTCCCTATTTTGTCCCCTCAAGGGATGACAGGAATTTGCCAAATTATCATTTGTGGAATAATATTACATGAAAGCATACACCTGAACTTATTGACCGAACTATTGCATGGGCTGTTAGCTAGTTTGCTGGAGAAACTGTAACATTTATACAAATGTGTTCACTGGTAACAATATTTGAGAAAAATTCACTAGCAATCGACCGTTAAGTACATCTTAAGTTTACTGAATTTCAATCACTTGGTCATATCCTGTCCACTACCATAAATAAAACTTTACGCTGTTCATCAGATAACAACAGCAACGTTGCTGGAAGAAAACTGTAATACATTACAGGGGACATCATCATTATTTACACCTTTGCTGTTTCGAACCATTGGATCGCTTAACATTATTTGTTTTGGTCGTCGATTCATTACAAAGTGAATGAATTTCTGAAGTCCAAAATGCTCCAAATTTCCCAGCTTTGACAAAACGATTTCCAAATTTGCGCATACTTTGCCTTGAAAATGTCACGTCTGGGACTATGTACCTCTAGTCACAAACATTTACATGTTGAAATGTTCAAGCAACAAAAAGTACAACATTCTCCACTATATTCATTTAGATCAAAATAAATCACTGACAATGTTTGTTAAATTCCAGTGTGGCATAATTTTTCATCGTATACGGTCTATCTGTCCGTATGAATGTTTTCAAGTTCTTTCTTTAAGCATCTCAATGTCATAATAAACAAGATGAATCCTCTACATTAGCTTCATAGCGATTTTCCATGTATGATGTTCATATGAAATATTTTTACATGGCCCGCTGTATAACAGTTCTTTTCTACCGTATTCGATGTGTTTTATTGACGATAACGAAACCAAGAATCAAGAAACAGAAAGAAATATCATAATCATCGCGATTTTGGCGAATGATTCCACAGTATGTAAACAAAGCGACACCAAAGATGGCGAGATTAATACCAATTTTGGGTGAGCAGGTTATCAAGAATAATATCTATAAGTATGAAGAGTCACACAAGGACGCATCGGCAGTAATCCTACTTTGATGCAGCTAACCTTAGCACCAGGCAGACATAGATAGTCTCATCCTCTAAACGAATAAAATTTTGATGTAAAACTCTACAGCAATATGGCACTAAATCCACTACACTGGCTGAATATTTTCGACCTTGAAAAAGATATTTAAAGTAAGAGGACAATATTGAGGTGCTGGTATTACACTTTGTCAGGTGTGTACTTGTTATTTGAGAATAAAACTGCCACTTTTGAGCACACAAATAAATTTATCGGCAAAATGCTTAATACGGTGGATACTCTGAGCCTTAGTTTTACTGTTTTTTCCCACGAATCATTCGGTATGTATCTTGTGGTCAGACATTAGCATAGGACAGCCAAGTCAGTTAGCTATACGCTCCTGGGCATTGGATCCAACCCATCTAAATCTTAGCTGTGATGTGAGGCAAAGACGTAGCAAACAGCATAAAATGAATTAAAACTTTATCACCATCAGTGACGGCCTGGCTTTTTTTTCAGGGGAGGCCGGCAGGGAATTGTCACCACCTTATAAGAAAACATAGTTGTCAATCTCATGATGAGACTTTTAAATTTAACAATGTTGGGACATAAATATCGATTTTGACATGAGCACAATTTTCCAAACAAGACATAAAAAAGGAAATGGAAAGAAATGGACTTTCTGGCCACATTATTTCCACGTTAAACGATGTATTCTACAAATCGCACTGATATCGGACTAATCAGACTAATCGGCTCTAACTTTAACTACCTATAAAAATCAACCTATTCTTTTTAACAAGCTTGTCTTATGTCTGTCTTTAACAAATTCAAAGTGGTCAAAATTTGTACAAGTTCTTCTTTGATTTCACGGAGCATGGTTCATTACAAACATTTAAAAGTGACAACTTTTAAAAAATTTGTCAACAGCTTCATCAGGAAAGTTCTCTCTTTTGTATTCATTAAGATTGTCTTTAAGGGTTACTGAAAGCAGCTACAAAAACTATCGATTGTGACTGATTTTAACAAAAATGTTATAAAAGCTTTCAGAAATTCAGTTGAGGTTTTTGCAAACAATCTAATAATATGTTCAACATTTAGAGACAGCAACTTATTTTTCGATGGTCATTGCGAGCAGAGATTCTAATCTTTCTAGGATCACGCTCGATCATATCCACATTTTTACCTGTCCAATGATGAAAATGACCTTTCTGCAAAAGTGGAGCTAGAGGAATAGCAAAAATTATGAAAAAGATCAAAAGAGTAGAGAAGATAAGACACAGAAAGAAAACAAAGTAAAACAGAGTTGAATAAAAGAACAGAAAAGGCAGAAAGTGGCCAAGAAATAAAAGGACAGAAGATATATAAGGCACAAAGGAAATAAAGAAACAAAGATTATCACCGAATTGAAAGAAGGGGTACAAGGTATGAAGGAATAGAACTTAAAAGGCAATACAAGCAGTGAAGACAGGGTTTGTAGAAAGAATAAAGGATATGAGGAGCACGTAGAAGGACAAAATAACGAAAAAACTAAAAGAGTATAGACAGAGAAAAAGAGAAAAGATAGAAAGGATATAGAGGTGAAGAAAATTGGAAAGAATTGTAAATCTACGTTTGTTGATAGAAAGTTAAAAGAGAGACATGTTGCATCTTGGAGGATAGTAAAAATGTCGAATTTACCATAAATAAGTACATGAATGTTGCTTTGGTTAAGGCCACAAAAATATAGGTTAATTATTTTGCTCTCAAAGGTGAGCTTAATATACAACTTGTATAGCACGTCTTACAAGCGTCAGATCCTAGAAGAGGAAATACACGTGCCATGAAACTCACCAAATGAGATCACTAGAATCCAGCAGAGATAAGATTCTTGTCTGTGTTTGAGAATAATCAAAAATCAACTCTGTCACAATTTGTTTAGGTCCATTTCACATTTGCATTTTTAATTAGATTATTGTAAGTAACTGTATTTTCTATGGCAACAAAATCTGCATACATGATAATTCTGGGCATTAAAGTATACTTTACAAAGATGGTGATTGTCACAAGAATTCGATCTTATTAGCACTTACAGAGAATCCCTTACCGAATACTTGGTCTTGCCTTGTCAAGGAAACTTATAACCTGTGACAATAACGCTTTATGAAATTCCTTAAGGACATGCATTCTACGGATCATTGGTAATGCTAAGGTAACCAAGATAGATACGGCTCATTTGTTAGACTAAGTTAGACTATTCGCTAATTGACTAGGGCTAGTGCACAGATTTGACAGCCAGCCACCTCAATTGATGGGGTTATTGGATGTGACAAGTGGGGGAGATCTTAAGTGTAAACATGAAACACGCTCACCGTCTTTGGCCACGAAGGAGCACCCAACAATTTGCAGTATACGGTGGAACAGCAATATATGGAAATAATAAACTGCATATTTTTGACCGGGCTACTGCACGGGCATGGTACCGCGCAGAAGAACCGCGCAGTTTGATAGAGAATGGAATACGAAATCTCTGTTTACTTAATTTACGTGAAAGAAATATGGTAAATATTCACCTTCAAACTTTGTTGACTGTTTTACATTACACATTTATGGAATATAGCATATCACTGGCCATTTCATTAAGTTCGTTCTTATTTCAAACATCATGCATTTCACTTGTAAACAGGTCATAGACTTTATTGTTGGGCATAAAGTTTTTTCGGAAAACTCCTTTAACAGTTATAAGGCGCTTAATCACAAGGATGCTGTTCAGCATATCATTAAACATATTATTTCATATCTTTGTTTTTGAGGAATTCAAGATGGAAAAAACTTTCCCCAACGACAGCATCGCTAATTGACAAAGACAGCATGATCAATGCAAATGCTGTAATATCTTCAAAGCAGGAATTTGCATCTAGGATGCGCTTGAATCCTAGGTAGTACACCCGACAAATGCTTCAATCAACTGTAACAAAATCAGAGGTCAATCAAAAAATTTCCAGGGGCAGATCTTTAAAAAAGTATCAATCGGCGAGATGCAAACATGTTGGTGGATGGAAAGGCCTTTGCAAAACTTGCAAGAAAAGTTTTTTCAACTTGACTTGCAGCAACATTCAGAAGTAACAACATCTCTACTTTATATTTATATATGCAATGGCATCAGGAGTTTACACGGAGAAGTCATTTGTGAATTCACAACCAAGATCAAGTAATTGTTATCAGATTCCCAACTGCTATCTGAAGCAACCATGTTGGTGTGTAGAATTAAGTTCAAGAGTGTATGAGCGATTCCCGAGATTGAAATGGTCTTCCTGGGTTTGTTGAAATCGCGTATTCGTGTGCTGCAATTCAAGCACTGACTTAGAAATATCATATAAAGCAAATTCTTTTCACCATTGCACATCCCATGGAATGTTCTCGCCATAACATTATGTTCTTTTTCCTTAGCAAATTGAAAGTTTGCCTTCAATCAAGACAGTTGTACGTTTCTCGAAGCAAGTACTCTACTGATGCTGGGATTTCAGCAATGACTTTGATTGCGCGAGGATGGAGTGAATGACAAATTTACATGAAAATTTCCGACCGAAATATCCTACAACACTTAATGGGCAGCTCATTTACTAAGAACCTCCTACTCAGAAAAAGGCGAGAAGTAACATAAGGCCATTCTCTCCCTCCCCTTATTAAGAAAAACTAACCAATCATTTGTCAGACAAGACATTTCCGGTTAGCGCCCACTTGTCCAGAGACACTCAGAACAGAGCAAACACCAATTATAACAGCTCTAAGGCAGTCACCCCTCCTTCTGAAAAAGAGTGCTTAGCGTAACTGAGCATTAGCAAAACAAACAGATTGCAATACAGCCATCATAGCTGAATCATTACACACATCTACATACTGCAGCAGTAATTAAGACACACTTCTGCATGCCTTAGTATCAACTTCCACACCATGTTATGCTCTTCACACTAGCATTCGTTTGGGATCCCAAATCTGACCAAAATTGCCTTATCCTGATCTCAATCCCAATAAAAAGATGCTAGGATTCTGAAACAGCCAAAGTGGCTTTCACTAATAGCAGGTATATAGCATTTGGGCCAGCGGAAAATAGCGTTGTGTGATATGTGAGTGAATGTCTGCAATAGCTAAATTGGCGAAAAGTTCTTATCTGCTCCAATGTTGATATTATGCTTTTTTAAAATACAATCTTCGAGCAGTTGGTTCCAGCAGCATCAATCATCAATCTGCCGTTGCTACCAGTTGACGCGCCCAAAGCAGCAGAAAGCATTGATGCAGATCTGGAAAGTAAGGAAGCCACAGTAGAAGAAGTTGAGGATGATGAGGACTAAGCGATTTTTCGATGCCCTGAGGTACTTACTTACACGTGTTGTAAACAATTACATATTGGATAACCTTTAATTATTTGCTTTGTGGAGGACTGTCACCATGTAAAATACCACTTATATATACAGTGCTAGTCAGGATCCCGATAAACTCCGATGCCAATTGAATGCAACTCCACACCACCAACCTGATATACAATGAACTACAAAACTATGTATTATAAATAGCTTGTACGTGAAAATTGTCTCAAATAGCAGAAATTTAAGACTGACTTCCTGGTTAAAACGAGGGAGAGATTTAAGTGCCTACACCACTTTGAATTAACGAGACTTTGCATAGGGTATGTTTATTCTCCATTTAGCTTCCTTGAAGTTATTGTATCATGTAGTACAGACTTTTAGATAAAGACTTTTATAAACTTGAGGATAATCTACTGTTTTGTTTATCAAAATTGTAGTTTGAATTACACCAGACGTCATCAGCCTGTTTCCTGGTAAATGGGTTTCATTACTTTTTAATCAATGTGCGCTTCAATCTCAATGTTCTTTATGAACTTCAAATTCAATGTTCTTTATGAACTTCAAATTCAATGTTCTTTATGAACTTCAAATTCAATGTTCTTTATGAACTTCAAATTC
>JANTCA010048275.1:0-18411 GCA_024741275.1 Chironex yamaguchii
GTTGATTTTCGCGGTTGCATTTTATCCAGCATTGGCGTTGATTTTCGCGGTTGCATTTTATCCAGCATTGGCGTTGATTTTCGCGGTTGCATTTTATCCAGCATTGGCGTTGAATCCTTTTGTGCCAAAGCAAGGCATGACAGGCAATGTTGGCAAAGCTAAGACATGGTTGCTTGCGAGAGACATCGGTAACAAGCCTTGTTATTTGTAATACAGCACCACAGTGATAGTCCAATAATGAGATACTCCAAGCATGCTCCCTGGAGTATGTCAACATTGCGTAAATCCGTTTCCAAAGGGGGTCATGAATCTGCTGTGTACAGAAGGGTAGTACACGACTTGACTTGATTCGCCATTCTTGATGGGATTACAACTGCCAGACACTTACATTCAAAAAACTTACTTATTTAATGTTATTCGTTTGCTACATAGTCAGTTGATCTCTAATGAATCTTCTCACCTTTATTCCTCTCATGTTTTTCTAAATCAGCCATACTAACTATTGCTATATACTAAAGTAAATAGAGTCTTCTTACCGTTGTATCTACTGCGTTCACATGAACTGCTGGTACATAAACAGGGTTGGGTTCTGAAGAAGTGGCACAGAGCGCTCCTTTACTTCCAAGTGTCAAGATGACCTTGCGTATTCCCTTGTTTAATAGCTCTCCAACAGCACGCTTACATTCGTCCAATGACGCCACTGATGAACCTGTCAGAATTTCGGCCTGTACAAAGCAACAAGAGTACAAAAAATGTACATAGGGACATCAAATGCTAACATTTTAATGTACAAGTATCATGCACAACATATAATTTAAAAGTTCATTTCCGCATGGTGTTTATGCATAGGGAGGCAGCCATCTCCGTTTCCTTCGCTTGTGAAAACACAAAAAATGCTACAGTAGGGGGCTAACGCGTTGGTAGCACGGTGTTTAACTTCCAAAATGTCTATCTCGTAAGTTCTGAGTGCTAAGGAGGGAAGCAATATATACCATTGTTTAAATTCTTAGCATGACCCGGCCGTGGACTTGAACCTAAAACCTTGCGTTAGCAAAGTGAGCTCTCTACCACTATTATTGCTGACAGTCTAGGCAATACCAAAATCTCGACTGTCCTAAAACTGCATTTCACAAACTAGAAAACATCATACTTGTAGCCCTACAGAAACACAGAAGTTTCTACGAAGAATTTTGGTTTTGTAGGTAAAATTTGTTTTGCAAATTTTAATTAAATCACTTCCTCTTAACACCGGGGCTTCAGGAGTTTGTAGCGGTTGATGTAAACAGTAAATTGGTAAACATATCAGCTTCGCGGGTACTTGTTATTTCAGAATTTGACAACTTGCATATTTTATCAATTTGACATGAATTATTTCAAATGCGGAATTAATAGTCCGGACGGAAACTGTACAAACAGCAGACGAGGCATTGAGTACACAAAGACAGAGGAATGATCCCAGGTAGTCGGAAGGCAACGGATGCTCTTAGTAACTGTTTGATAATAACAGCGTACAAAACACAACAGAAAATAAAATTAATAAGACAGCTTGGGTGTTTGCGATTAAAAACACTTTACTTTTCGAGGTCGCGACTTTGGCATCTTCTGTAGTCGCAGTCAAAGCTTCCTTCACAAAATAGAGCAGGATACGACCTCAGATTTAAAGCAGCCTGGACAGTGCCATTGGAGAACCCATAGCTAAATCTACGTGTTGTAGCTACATGCATTGGGAAAAAATAGAGTAGGAGTGCATTAGAATTATAAAGGACAAAAACTGGAGGGCATGTACATAAGTGGCACCTGGTAGGGGCCTGCAGATTTACTATTTCCGTGGCCAAAAGTAGGAATGACAGGATGGAATAATTAATGTCTCCACAGAATTTCCGGCAAAATGGAGCTTAGATGACTGATATCTAATACAGGGACAAAGAGGAGAGAAGAGAAAAATAAAGAGAAAAATGGTCGTGGAAGAACATACCTCACTTTCATTACAACAAACAATTTCTGAAGCTTCAAGAAATTCGGGGGATAATCCTTTCACCGCAGGTGCCGGATTGAATATAGTCATGGCTGAAAACAAAGGAAGACAAAGCTTTTTCTTCACCGCTAGATGGCATATTGTACTTGCAACCTCCCATTAGCAGAATGGCAGCAATAGAAACAGAATCAAAAGAAAACTAAAGATTTCATCACGACTGAAAGTACTATTTTAAAAAAACAGGCATTAAAAATTCCCGGAATAACAGTTTCATTGCAGTTTGAAAGTAAATGCCAGTTCACATAAACGTATCAACTTTCAACGGGAAAAGAAAAAGCACTAACGTAGTATCTACAAAACTTTCTTCCAAGGATTAGGCAAGGATCTATCCAATATATGTCTACAAACATCCCTGTATTTGAATCGGATGCTTCTCATTTTCTCTGTACAAACATTGAAATGATACATTTATACGATGGGTAACTTCTTTAGAAATCTGGCTAGAGATAGCAAAGGTCACCAAAATGTTGTGTTTTAAATTTTGAGGGCTGTGTCAACGGCGAAATCGACAAGGTCCTTGTTGATAGTTGTTGGTAAAAAAGAAATGAATACTGTTTTAAAACACAAGGGCTACGTTTGCAGATAATGTTAGGGAAATACGATATTACATAACTACAAGTTAGAGTTTACAAATATTTAGAAATGGATTATGATATAGCATAAAATTAACAACTACGGTAAAAACCTCCATAGTAATTCGAGATCGCAATGGTCAGTAAGCAATTTAATCCCTAATTTTCGCACAGCAGTTTACACTTCTACGAGAGGAAAATTGATTGTTTGAGATTCAAATCACCTCAAATGGACTAACAGCAGACGAAAATAGACTCAAAAACATAAACTAAAAACGTCATTTCAACCACGTAATGCAACATATTCTGTTATATTTCAGTAGTAACACTGTAAAGATTCCGAATTAGCTGCACATGATATATTCGGAGTTTGACAAGGTCTGAAGAACAGTCACTCCTTTAATCTACGTTAAGGCTCACCAAAAAGAATAAAAACATGTAAAAGTTCTATGGATACAACGTCAAGCAAAAATGCGCTTCCAATAGTTACCTCCAAGTTTCTTGGCCAATTTCAAAGCAGCCAAACTAACGTCTGGTCTTATTTCCAACTGACAGATGACTACTTTTGCAGACTTTAAAATGTGCATTGCATCTCTGAGGTCTTCATCTGATACCTCATCATTTGCACCCTTTACAATTATGATTGAATTTTCACCTATAACAAATATTGGATAAAGAATACCCCAAAAATATAATAATGAAAAATGTGACAATACCTCTTCAAAGATATGTACTGTTCAAAACAACTACTTGGTATCAGCAATAAATTGTACAAGTTAGCTTAAAATAAAGAGCTCAAGGGGTATTGCAACCATAAACTTCAGCTCGATTGGAAATGATGATAAACTCCCTTAACGAACGTACAAAATACACTCATAGACACTTCATGGACAAGTGAATAACAAAACATAACTGTGGGAATACATATAAAATTTGAGCCTTACAGTCTCTTATAGAAGATAACAACCAATCTGTGAACTTTTGGCATGCAATGTCTTAGCAACAGAAGTTGGCTATGACCTTGTAGATCAAAAATTCACAAGTAGTGTTTAGGCTAGAAATCTATATTTACTTGTTAGCCCCTCATCACTAACATTTTTGTGAGTCATAACTATCAGCACTAGTGTGATTGTGGTGATAAACATACAATGGCATGTCACAAATTGGGTACAACATAAGAGAGATACTAACCATGGAAGAAATTGGTTTACCTATCCAGCTATATAGCAGCCTACAAAATATCTTGAGCTATCTATCAGCACGTAAAAAATAACTAGTAAAACGAGAACTACAAAAATACCCTACAAACACAGTTTGAAAAGAATGAAAATGATGATGACAGGAACATACCTTCATTGTTTACTGAAATAGGTGCAACACCTGTTGAAAGGCCTGGTGTAACTTTGAGACAGTCTAGAAGGAGAAAGAATGACAACCAACGTGGAGTGAGCACAGATTCTTAACAAACGTCATATCACAACCTTGTTTCAAGCTATTTTTAACCTCGCCCATCTACTGCTACATAAACAATGTTGCATCATAGACAAATATATTGAATGATGCTTTTTTCAATGCTGTAATAAGAATTCTCTAGCACAGAAATAGAACAAAAGACTCAGGTTTAAAATGAAAATCTTATGGTTTCAAAACTTGAGGGTAAAAAAAAAGTAATAAAAAAGAGGGTACCTAAACCAAGTACATACCCGAATTAGGTACTTACGAGACAAAAAAGCTGGATTTGAATACAAATAAAAGTAAGTCATACCAGTATTTATTTTCAGATTCTTGAGGTCTTTGTAAAAGATATCTCCAAAGGCATCATTTCCAACCTACAATACAGAAACTTGGGAAATGCAGTAACACACTTTTGGAGGTCTAATAATGGATAATGTGTCCTAACCAACAAAAATAATTTGTAATTTGCACATGCCTTATTTGGACAAGAAATAAGGCAATAATAAAATTTCAAGAGACACAACCTTCAAAACCTAAATCCACACATTCACATGCTAAATGATATCCGTATGGTAAACAATTCAAAAAGAGCAATGAGCAGTAAGGCTAGACAATGTACTCCTGAGAGATTAAAAAATATTTTATTGTGATCAAGTTGTTCCAATTCCCAAAATAAAACCCTTTGATCCCTAAAATTCATGCCGAACACAATCACAGCCAGAAGAACCATAACCCCAACCATGACACAGTCTTTACACAAATGCATTTAGCATTTTCTTCCATGCCTTACTTTGAATTGGATATTACATGTGTACTTGCAGCTAATTAACTTATTTTGGGTTGTAATTTATCATAGAGACTTTTCTATAATGGAAAGCCACCGCCAAAAATTATAATAAAAATTAATCCATTCTGATGAAACAAAGGTTGTATAATGATTCTAAGCCTGGATAATTAACATACATTATTGCCATATTTGCAAGGATTAAAATTCTTACTTTTCAGAAAAGGGATCCAATAAATACACCCTAACTCATCTTAAAGTATTGTCAGCTAAATATCCAAATCACAAAAATTTCATCTCAGCTAAACCAGGGGCATAGCCAGGATTTTCAAGGTTGTAGGCACAAAAATGATTTTTTTCATGACACTTTATTACTTTAATATCACTTTTAAACCAAAAAAACTGTCAATTGCTGCAGTGATCATGCCAGAATCTATCAGCTGTAACAGTTTTGATAAGGTAATGACATATTGTAGAATGCACTTTGCTCCAACTAATGAAACAAGAAATTTTAAATTTACAATTTAGCGACAACAGGAAGAACTTTAGAACCATTTTTCTCTAGTTGCTCCAAAGCATCTACTACAATGTCAACTGATGATATAAATGTGAACAGTAACAATGTGAAACATCCATCCAACAAACATCCATCTAACAATCTGAAACATCCATCCATTAAAATAGATTTTTGGCCATTAAAGACTAAAAGAAGCTAGCAGATGATTGAACAAGGATAACATAACGTATATAAAGAATGTGATTCCATACACCAGAGATTAGACATGAAAATGGCTCTAAGGTGCCAAACTGATATCATAGGTTTATCAAAAGGAGGTAAATACTTACCCTTCCTACCATAGCAGACTTCGCAGACAGTTTAGCCGCCATAACACACTGATTTGCTCCTTTACCACCACATCCCATTCTGAACTTGTGCCCTGTGATTGTTTCTCCTGCCTTTGGAAACCTTGGAGTATAGCTGCAAGTTAAGGAAAAGAAGTCACAACAGATGAAATATATATCTCTATTTTGAGTGAAGACTTTCATAAGCCAACAGGCAAAAGATTTGAAATCCACAATTTAAGACTCTCAACCAGTATCTCCATCTTTTTCATACATTTTGCTTCAATATGGTAAGGATCCTAACAGAGGAGGCTTGGAGGCCAAACAAATGTTGCAAAAATCCCAAAGTGACACTGCTTCACATTCCTAACAAAAATTATAAAATACTTAAACCAAGTGTAGTATCTTAAATTTGCCACTACCGTAACATTAAATATGAAATCATTAGTAAACTGAAGATTATGCAAGACCAGTTTGGATGCAGGAGACTCTAAAATGGTTCTAAAAGGCCTGTTTCCATCCTACCTGTTCTGTCAAAAATCTTTGCATGTGTGGTTATGAAGCAGATTGTAAACTTTATTTATAACGAGCAGATTCTTTGTGAAACTTGGACAAATATTACCAGGTTGTTCAGGTGGATGACAAAGCATCAGACCTGAAATTAATGAATTTTGGGGTGTCGCAAGGATCAATTCTAGGTCCTGTTCTGTTCAACCTGTAAGTTACCGGACTCCAGGACAGAGTCAAACTACCGTGCTTTCAGTATGCACATGACAACCATACTTGCAGGTCGGAGACCAAATGAACTATAGCATCTTGAAACTGCCTTAAATGAGGACCTCCAAAAGTTAGCTTATTGTTCCTCATCTGCAAATCTTGCTCTAAACCCAAAGAAGACAAAGATTATGATTAGGAGTACAAATCAGCTCTCAAGGCATTACAGTCTCAAAAACTATCATCCAACTCTGAAGATTAGAGAAAAACTTGTTGAATGAACATTGCCGTAAAGTGCTCGGTGTAACCCTGAACGAGCATCTGTAATGGGATGACCATGTCACCAGTTTAACAATTATATGCAAATTTAAGAATCTCGTGCCATACAAGACAAGGAAACAAATTGATGAACTCCTTTTATTGACCCCTTCCATTGTAATTCCTAAAGTGATTGCAGAAAGTGCAAAATGCTGCTGCAAGTTTTGTATTAGGATGCTACTCGAAAGAGAAGGATGTGCTAAAAATCATTTGGCTGCCAATGAAAGAACACAGAGACTGGCATTTGCTGCAACTCTCATTTCAGTATATCAATGTTGAGCTAAATCCCAGATATATTGACATATCACTGAAAGAAAATGCCAGAAGCCTAAGATCTAAAGCCATGACTTTAAACAACAACTTAAAAACACGGATTTCTTTCTTTCTTAAAAAAACTCCTTTCAAACTAGCTCCACATTGTCTATTTTTATTGCACAATTGAAGGTATTGGTTGAAGGTATATGGAAATTCAATCTGTACAGTATGTTGTGTTTTCATCATTCAGCAAACAGGGGAGCCGTTTGCTCTTTAAATCTATCAGACAAAGTAAGTCAGCCACCAGTTGGCTTGTGTACTCAAGTGATGTAATAGAAGACAAAGTAGACTTGTGTGATGAACAACTGTAAAGTAATGATTATGACCACTGGAGCTTGGTCTCACAAATGCAAATCTGACAGCCCTTCCTATAAAGCTCAGTAGGAATGGTTACAAGATTATCAGTTGTTTAATCCCGATAGTCCACTCACTGAAGTGGGTGTTGCCTACTGCCAGTAGCCTACTGGCATATACCTTTACAAGCAACATGTGTTGTCTTCCTACAAGGCATCTACGTTCTTCTATAAGAAAGTAGTGCAAACAGCGATAAAGGGATGGCCTGTACATATAACACAATTGCTGCTTATAAGCATATATGCCAGGAGTGTCTAAACTAGTGACTGTGGTTCCCAGGAAATTCTAAATATATAATTAAATATGGCCCCCATATGAAGCTTAAAGCAGAGTTTTCATATAAATGTATTGACTTATTGGACCAAAAATCTTGACAAGATCACTTTCTTTTGTTTGAATGCTTCCACACATTGGAATATATTTCCTTAAGACACATTTTTAAATTAATGATTGGGGGATTGCTGATCAATGGAGACGTTCAACTCACTTAAACTTCTGAATCCACTGTTTCTATGGACAGTGCTAATGGTGCTTTTCGACAAAGCAACATCAAGCATGGAAAAACGTTGACTGTGAGCATAGGCATCATGGACCTCCTGCTTTAGAAGGCAAGGAGAAAACATTTTATGACAAACCTTTTGGACTCACATTTGACTCAAGTTAGGTTAGTGCTTGCAAAAATGTTTATTATGTTTTCATGGTCAGCTATTGGAATCAAATTCTTTTCAGTGTTCAAAAGGATCAAGGATCTACACCTACTTTGTCCCATTTTGGATTGTAACATGTTTTTTTACTAGCTTGAGCTCTGAATGTTTGGTCACACTTAAGATCTCATTGGAAACATAACTAGCATTTTGTACAAAGGAAATCAGATTAGATTACCTATCTACAGGTAGAATGTTTGGAGCCAAGAAGCAGCTTTCTTATATAGATATAGTCTTGTAATTAGTCCCTTTTGTTTTCTGTTACGTTTACTCTTATAAATATCCTAAATTGTTGTATGGAAAGTAATCTGAAGAACAATTATTCGAAAAGATATATGAAATGTTTATTTTTTGAAGAATTTATGATGGACTCTCTCGTCGAGTTCAACGCATGAGGGCCAAGAAGTTTACTTTGTTTCACTCTGTTTACAATGTTTATGCCGCATGTGTGACACAAGGCCAGCTCTGCTCTTACAAACTAGGCCACATGACTCACAAGATACAAGTCGGGCAGGTACAACTCCCACTCTTGCTCTACGGAGATTTCTCTGATTTGACAACCGTGTGTGGATGTATGTGTTAATGCCGGCATTACATTTTTTCTTCCATGATTTTCTATCCTAAGCATCTTTTTCAAAGGTTTTTGGGTCCAATCCTATGTGCTTAAGATTGTCTTTGAGTTTATCCTTATACCTCAGGAATGCACGTCCGACACTCCAACTACCCTCCTTCAGTTGACTGTATGCAAGTTGTTTAGGAAGTCGACTATCATCCATGTGCACAAGATGACCTGCACAACGAAACTGTGACTTCATCAAGAAGGCTTCGATACTTAAAATGTCACTCCTAGCAAAGAAGTCTAAGTTGGAAACCTTGTCTTTCCATGTTAACCCACATATACTACGAAGGCAATGCTTATGGAATGAGTCCAATTGGGCAATGTGCCCACGGTATGGGGTCCAGGTTTCTGATCCATACAACAGTAATGAAACAATCGCCACACGATAAACTGAGATTTTAGTCTTAAGGGATAACCCTCGCTCGTACCATACTCTTGACCGTAGTTTGCCAATGGCATCCACTGCCTTTGAAATTCTGTTCAGTATGTCATCATCAAGCGATGCCGATGCCTTTATCTTGCTTCCCAGATATGAAAAAAATTTAACATACTTTGAAGGTTGTCCATCCACAAAGATTTTTTCCTGAGGTTCCTCGTATGCCGGTCTTGGAATCTTTACACTTCCTTGCTGCAAAGGGATTCAGTTGACTTCAGTTTTCTTAACACTGATCACCAATCCAAACGCTTTTACCACATTGGCAAACTTGTCAACTACTTCTTGTGCTTCTTCATATGACGTGGCAATGAGTGCCGCATCATCCGTGAAAAGAAAGTCAAGAACCATTTTGCTTCTTGTCAGTGTTTTAGCCTTGAATCTTTGATGATTGAAAAGTCCCCTGGTAGTTCTAAACTCAAAATGGACACCTTGTGTGTAGTCTTTAAAGGCATACTCAAGCATGATCGAGAAAAAGAGTGCAATGAGCACAGGAGACATAACACAACCCTGCTTCGTACCAGTTTTTACCTTGAAGGATTCAGAAAACTTTACATCTGTTCTTACATGGGCCTCCATATTCTTGTGAAAAGATATTATTACATTCAACATTTTTTCAGGGATACCAATTTTGTTTAAGACCTTCCAAAGTGCATCTCTATTTACACAGCCAAACGCTTTGGCCAAGTCAATAAATACAATAAACAGGTCCTGATTTTTCTCATGAGCCTTCTCTGCCACTTGACAAAGACAAAAAATCATGTCGATGGTTCCCCTTCCAGATCTAAACCCACACTGTGACTCAGGCACATTTTATCAACTAGATAAAGGATAATCCTGTTCAAAATAATCCTAGCTAATACTTTGCCAGCCACTGAGAGCAATGATATTCCACGATAGTTATCGCAATTGACTCGTTTGCCTTTATTCTAGAAGAGATGCGCAATTGATGAATTTCTAATCTTGAGGTACACAAACGTTTTCCCAGAAAACGATGAACAATTCCAAAAGTTTTTTCAAAAGTGTATTCCCCCCAAACTTGAATATTTCAGCTGGGATACTGTCATCATGCGTGCACTTTCTCTGCAACATTTGTTTCACAGCTGCATGAATTTCAGAAATATTAGGAATCAAATCTAGCTCTGGAATTTGAGGTCTTGTGGGCAAAGAATTCAAAACTTTGTCATCTATAGCAGAGGAAGAATTAAGCACATTAAGAATTTACATAAATACATATATATAAGGTCTACCTGGACTTACATGTTTTTAAGATTTCCTAAATTGTGAGTATCATATGTCACATTTTGATAACATGTAGAATTTATGTATTAAAAAATTCTTTTAATTTATGTAACTTTTGAAGTCAAAATAGGATTTCCAAAGCCCAGATCTAAACCATACTCATGCTACACAAATAAAAACAAGGTTCATCCATCTTAATGTGAATAGAACCTAATGCAAGTATGAAAAATAGAGTACGAAAAATAGAGGACTATACCACAGAGAATTTCATGTTTTCTATCTCTTGTGGATGCTAAATACAGGGATGTACTCTGTCATTTCTCTATGCGTGATGGCTAAGCTATGGCTCTGTTGCAGTGGTATTATTTGCTGAGATCAGAGATTTATTAGACTTTGAAGACGAAGGGGTGACCTCTTCTTTAAGTCGAGTCACCCTGTATAGCTGGTAGACTTGTTAGGCTCAATAGAAAAAAGTTTCAAATTTATAGTTGTAAACCATGGTTCAACCCTCCAGTGGTCACAAATATAACTTTACATGTTTTTCGCACAAGGCCACCCAATCTACTTCTATGCAACCAGTTTGATCAGGAGAAATACATGGCGGGTTTGTACAACCTCGTGTGTTTTGTGCCTATGAGGCATCCATTTATTGCCATTAGCACTATTTCCGCATGCAAGGTGGTTTTCCATAAAGTTTAGAAGCAAAGGTGTGATTGTGACCGTGTTTAGCAAAGGAAAGGCTTGAAGTTTGCAGTCACAAAATCCAAGTTTGAAGCTTTGGTGGTCATTACTCTAACCTTACTCCTATCAACCAAACCATCTAATCCTATCTAAAAAGAGCTTGCCATTTATGAACAGGATGACCCTAGTGAGAGAGGCACTTAGGACACGCCCATAGCACAAGGGTCACTGCATTTGCCAGCCCTAAAAACAGTGTAACCATTAAAAATTCAGTCCTATTGTTGTTTGTGCATAAACTATGGCACACAAATCGACTTTATTTGGATAAATAGGCTGCAAAATTGTTGTCAAATTGTTGCAACTTTGCCTCGTTCAGACATGAGTCAGTGCACATTAAGATACTAAGCGGTTAATGCGAGCAAGTCTTGGATTCGTTCCTCAACACTGTAGCAATATTCTAATTCCTTGAACAATCTTTTTGTGGTACAAAACCTGAAAATAGCGCAATGTCGCAAATTTTCAAGGCGATATTCTAATTTCCTTGCTCCCTGGTAGGATGACAGAGGGGAGAAGCCGAGAGGGTAATGTTGCCGTGTGTATAGCGCAGCAAGGGCTAGAGAGATATCAATCTACAACGTACCTGATAAGATCCATGTTGCACGATCCAACAACTACGACATCAAATGCGTCTCCATCCATCTTTAAAATTAAGGTCAGTTATGTTTTTTAAAGCTGTTGGAGCAGTTTAACACTGCCTAACTACCTAGAAACGCTGCAGAAGTGTTGAGCAACAACACGAGAACGAGGTTTTATGTTGACCAGTGTTAAATTGTGAACTATGGAATATGGTTAGTTAATCGGGAGTGGTTTTCCTTATATTTTAACAATTTTTTAGACACTGGCAGCGCCAGTGATAAAAGACTAGGTAGTAAGGGGGCTCGACGGCAATTCACTCCAAATATTTTATTACCATGCCCTTTCAAAATGGCACAAACGCCAGTTTGTGCAATACTTCAGTGTCATACCCTCTAAAAGACGATTATAAAACTGTAAACAGACAAGTATCTATGTCTTCTGCATAAAATAAATTGTGAAATTACATGTAAACGTTTTATAGAGTAAATGCCAGCAGCATTGCCAGGGTAAATGAATTGAGAATATGACGGAGGGTCCTTGGCATGACAATTGTCGAGGCCACGCCCTTTAATTTTCATTAAAAATTTTAAAAATGCACATCCCAAAATCAGTTACAGTTATCCTATAAAACAGAGCGCTTGGAGGAAAATATTTTGAAGAGAGATCTTCACCTTGTATTAGAGGGTATATCCTGTTTTCACATTAAATACCAAAAGCCATCGAGGTACAGTGAGTTGTTACTAGCTCGAATACGGGTTACCACAAACAAAATACGGAAGCCAACTCTCATAAAGAGCTCACTTCCCAGTAAATTCCCTAGCTCTGGCATCGGAATCAGCTACTACTACTTACATCTTTTAGGAGTGACCGGTAAAAGCCATATGCTCCACAATAAAGCTTTCTTGTGATAGACCGTATGTTTTCATATATTTCATAGACTGTCTGTTTTTGTTGTTCCTTTTACATAGGTCGAATGCTAAATGCTGCACCATTTAAATCCGACGAGTGTTCACACTATTTTTTACACCTTCATCTGTAGTATTGTTAAGATTATTAAATTCTTGCACTCAAATAATAATCGCTACAGTCTAATCAAGGTGCAGTCGTACGGGTCATATGGCGCCTGCGGCGTGGATTTTTACCATATGCCCCTTTCTATCATTGATGCAGCTACCACTGTTGAAAAATGATGTGCTTCGTAAAATGTGAAACAATATGACCTACCCAATCAATTTTCATCCATTTCTAAAATAAGTGTGTGAAGTATATTATCTCCATACCCCGCTTGACACCGTCACTGCTGATACGCCTAGGATTCTTACCACACTGAACGACTTTTGAAAAAAAAGTATTAAACAGAGTCGTACACCTTACAAATCGTTGTCGTCATGAGCAAAGGATACGCGCAAACGTGTGCGTTCACAGAATGAAATATCGTTGAGGTCCAGCTGGCAATAACAATTTTCGCTTTTTGTTTCAGTGAATGCTTTGTTGTTGACTTTAATTTAAATCTAACATCATGAACTATCAAGTATAAAAATTGTTAAAATTGAAATCGGTCCTCCAATCTTTCCTGGAGTCACGTTGGAACCCACGTCTCCCAATGTTCAGACGTAAAATATTTTCCGACATCTTGCCCATAAAGTTTGAGGGTAATTCCACATGTTCTGTCTTTCTCTAGATTAAACAACCACGTAAATGTTAGAAACTGGGACAGTTGACTTCACTTTACGTCATTCAACTCATACGATGAAAAAAATTGTCACAATTTTCAAGTCAGGCGTAACGTAAAACAAAGACGAGAAAGACATCATCATAATAAGATGTATGCATTGTTTAGTGCAGTTTTCCCCAAGAGCAACCCTTGTTGAAAGAGCCAAATTAATCCAAGCAGGCATGCTCTACTTTGTGAAACGCAGGGAAGTCGTCAGCATTGCCGTCGCAAGACCAGGATTTGAAGATCCGGTGATCACAATCATATCTGGGTTTCAGTTTTTTGTATAAGATTAAGCTGTCACATCTATATGGAACTATGCTCTACGATGTGCTCTATTCAAAGGCTTCATCTATAAGAGTTTAATATTTCACATACGTCTACCAAAAATTTAGCCCAGAATTTTTTGCAAGCAAAAGAGACGTCTACCATAACAACACTGGAGATGACTTGAGAGAACGATGCTTTAAGTGATCGGCATTTCAGGCCCCTGATTATTTAAACCTAAGTTCACACTCCTTTGGAAGTCTTTTTAACATAGTGGTCACGGAATTTAGCTGATTCGCGATAAAACCGTTAGGTACTTGAGAGAGTGGTCATTTTGAGAGTAAGCTCCAATTACTTCTCTCTCACCAATGGCAAACTCTGCATTACAAGGTCGTCGACGTAGGAGCTTGGTCGTCTACTCTAGTATACGACGACTTTTGCAGCAAATACTCATAAAATTCAAATGGAGATCTCCTATCTCCGCCATCCTCTAACCGTCAGTAATGTAAACATCATTTTACCATAAGATGATAAATTCATTCTCTAAATGATGTTACAAGCCTTCCGAAACATTAGAAAAATTTCAAGTTCGGAAACTGTCCTACTGTTCGATGATCACGTTTCAATTAAAAACTGAAAGAATACAAAAAATATACAGCCCATGCTACATTAGCCATTTTAAAAGCTCAAGGAAATTGTAAGAAAAAACCTCTTTATGCTGTTTATCAAATAAATTAATCAATATTGGTAGTAATCAACAAAATAAGCACATTGTACTTAATTAATACTTTTACATGTTCCACATTACTTGGTAGGAAGTCCCTTATTGGTAGAAAAACAGAACTACCGTAATAACCTAAGACACATCTGTCTACCAACACTTAATTGGCCGGTCAAATTCACGTTAATTTCAAGCTCAGACGTTTGAATCAAGAGATATTCATAAACCAATGTCTAAATGTCCACTCTACACAATAAATTTAAATTTTACTTTACGATTTTCGTCTTGCGATTGGTCATGCATACTTGAATTGAAGACAATACTTCCTTGTATCACTTTGATTGTGATAAAAGTTATCAATCTAATGCAGGAAATTGTTTTTGAAAATCACACACAATCTTTCTCTTGACCCTGTTTGGCGACAAATGTAAAATACAAGTAAGTTTTTATTTCCATGTAAAAAATTTGAGGATGTCGAACATCTTTTTTGAGTTGACCCAATTTGTAACTTGTCTATATACAGTTTAATATTATTTCGGTTGTTAAGAAAGGCCATGTCAAAGATACAGAGTCCCCACTATCGCGTTCTGTCATATAGGGGTCTGTCATTTTCCACCTATTCTGCTCCAATATTTATGTTGATCTGGTACATTCCCTGAAGCTCTCTGAGTATTTTCAGTGATAATTTCTTTGATTTCTTCCAACAGACTCTTGCTTATGTTGTTTTCTGCAAGATTTAGTTCTCTAAGGGGTGTTTCATATGTTGCCACCAAATCACAAAAGAGTTCTCCGCCTACATCTCCTATGCCACAACCTTCGAAATCGACAATTTGGATAGTTCTAGATGAAGCCAGTGCTACACAGAAAGCCGCAGCACCAAAATCTGTTATATTGTTATAATCTAAGAATAAACTACGCAGTGAACATCCACTTCCTATCGCCATGGCTAGCTGAACCCAGCCGGAGGGTGTGGCATCTCGATTACCAGTGGCCGTGAGTTCAAGGAGTCCAAGTTTGTCTGGGGATGTCGGTGCAACTAATCGACACAACTGTTGTATGCCATCGTCACCTAGTTTACAGTCACCTATATCAAGGGACTGTAGCTTTGGATGCCTTTCCAGTGATCGTATCAACTGCGATAAACCGTCATCACCCATAGACGTGCCATGAAGACTAAAAATACAAGAAAACATTCAAATTATTCATACAAAACAAACAGACAATTTAACAAAAGTAACTTTCATAGTTATTGATAACTTGGTAAAGCATTTAACGTTTGGAACGTCAAAGGTCAATTCGCATATTAGCTGCAATGTACATGGCGCTGACGAGAGTCGTGTCAGGTTGTATGCTTAGCTGGTTCAATGTCAACCAATTTAAACTGGGGTAGCGGGTTGAAGCCATAGTTCTGTTTCAACCTGTCTTTTCCATGAAAATACTCTTGAAATACCCACACTGCTTGGTGCGATAAAATATCACCAATAGGTACTTACATCTTGCTACTAGGACAGGCTTACAAGCCATTTCGGTAAGGATATAAAACAATGGTTAACCGACATGACATCACAAAGTCTCGTTGATATCTAAAAGTAGAAACACACAACTAAGATGTGTAAAAGCCGTGCTTACAACAAGGACACTATCGAGTTATTTTCCATCAAACCCTCTGCAAGCATTTTGATTCTTTCCACGCTGCTTACCACGCCAAGGTTAAGATTAAGTTGGGTAAGCGATTCGTTCACTTTTAATGACTCAGTAAGCCGAAGGAACTGTGCGTCTTCGACATGACATCCTCGTAAGGACAGAAGTCGAATGCTGTTATTTTTCAGCGATTCACAAATATCTTTGGTTTCCATTTCCCCGACTTCTTCTCCAGCAATCTGAACTGATCCAAGCAACATAGTTCGTATTCCAATAAGGTCTTTCTCAAGATAAATGGATGAGAGGAGCTGGCCAATGGCAACTAGTAGCAGCGATCAACTCGGCAAAGATTTCTCTAACGTAATGTTAACCAGACAGCAAACGCCACCTTGTTTGAAGGTACGGACGTGCAATAAAATATTTTGTTTTAGGTCCAAACGATAGCTGTATAAGCATTAAAGTTGAATCCCGCATTTCATGTCAGCATAGAATACATGACCAAATGGGAAATACAATCGAATATTCCATCCTGTTCAGCAACTTACGTCTGCCATCTTTGATTCAAGATGTGGGCTCCAAACTCCACACAAAGTAGAAGTGAGTCCCGGGGGTAACATGTACAAAATGAAGCACAGCGGCAACATCACTATTAAAGATCACTTGTAGTGACGTTAGTAAATTTGAAACTGATCAACTACGCACTTGACTTTGACATCGTTATAGTTCATTACATCATTACGTCGAAATAGAATATCTACCCTAAACATTACTTAATAATTCAGTCCTTAATATCTATAAATACATCATTTTTCAATGTATCAATTTAATCTTTCAACTTACCTACTACCAGGCCTAGTACATTCTGAAATCCGATCAAACTAAACTTAATAAATATAACTACTTGATCTGGTCTACGAGAATCGTTTTTCTTTAACTTGTAAGCATTGCGCACTAAGGACTTGGTAAGTCTGTTCCTTGACTTTCAGGGTCATCAAAATTGGTACATATCGAAATAACTCTATACTGATAAACAAAGTTAAAACCATTCATCATCAAAACCAGATCTTTTTGTCGCCATCATCCCTGATATTTCTTGGTATCAAGTTTTGAAACTTTTTTACACAGCTAGTGTCCTATCAGTGCAGAATGACAGCATTCGATTTGTGTCTTTACGAGGATGCCATGTCGAAGATGCACAGTTCCTTTAAAGGGCTTACTAAGTCATTAAAAGTGAACGAGTCGATAACTCGACTTAATCGTACCCTTAGCGTGGCAAGCAGCACGGAAAGAACCAAAATTCTTAAAGAGGGTTGATGGAAAATAACTCGATAGTGTCCTTGGTTCTACTTCTAGATATCAACGAGACTTTGTGATGTTATGTTGGTCTTCTAAATACCGATAACAGGAAATCAAGAGCTGACACAAGTGCAAAAGTTCAACTACCTGGGAAGTATGCTGACAACAGATGCAAGAAGTGATATGGAAGTGGGAAGGATAATAGCCCATGCCAAAGAGAAATTTACAGAGATGGCTAGGATCTTCCAAAACATCAAGTTAAACATCAATCAAGTGTGGTCGATAATGAAATAAGCTTGAAAAACATTGGCAATCACTAAAACGATTGAAAATTGAGTCAACAGCTTCGAAATCTAGTGTTAATAGAAGAATATTTAGAATTTCATGGAGAATACATGCAATTAATGAAGATATCCTAGCTTGATTTAGCTCGGATGGGGAAGACAAGAGTGTTGCTGCAGATGATCAAGAGACAGCTGTTGTCGCTTCTCGGTCATGTTATCAGAAGAGATGGTCTGGAACTACAGATACTGGGTGGAATGATCTGGGGAAAAAAGGGCAAGAGGCAGACAGAGACGAAAACAGATGGATGTCATCAAGCAATGGGTGGGACTCAACGACGGGAACGAGGTGTTACGAGCCTGCCGGAGTTGAGAGAGCTGGAAGTCCATGATAGCCCACACCATTCGGCTTGGCGCCAAGAGAGAGTGTCCTGTCAGAGAATACAGGATTAACCTTTTATCAAATATCGCGTGACACGATCAAACAACATCTTCTAGTCAGTCTACGCCAAGTGTTAATTCCTACTAGAGAATGGCCATCTCCCCGCTTGCAAACCTAAAATGACTGCCAAAACATGCGATTCTGCCATTGATCAACATTTACTGGCAAACTCACGATGCGCCAAAATGTATAAGGTCAAAAACTTTCGGATAATTGGCGCAGCTAGATTGTCCTTCTGTCACGAGATGTATACAAGATTACATCAAATTTAATTACATGGCACGATTGCCACTTCTTGCGTCACTAAGTAATATTTACATAAGACATTCCATAGCTTATTATGA
>JANTCA010048286.1:0-18407 GCA_024741275.1 Chironex yamaguchii
ATATATTGTTTTGTGATATCTCACCCTTCAAGGGATCTTTCTTTAAGGTTACCTTGCGATGTAATACATTATGCGATATAATAATACATTATGAGTTTATATATATACATAAAATCCGTGTTTTGATAATTCCTCATACATTGCTCAATACAGAAATATGCAGAGCGTAATACAATTCAATAGATGGAAAAACACGTGTTGTTTCAATTGTATGTGTATATATATATACACATTTACACATGTGTAAGCTTGATATAGAGCTTATTACGCTACCTTCCGAGCTGGTTAACAAAACAGATGTAATTTAATCGATTTAATGTGACCAGCAATTTCATGCCGTTGCGATTATTAGGCCCTTAAAATAATGTTAACTCTGTACTTTAGCAGCCCTTGTAATAAACAACAGCAACAACAGAAAGAAAACAAGTTAATTTTCCCGATGTTATGCTCTTTAGTCAATAAATTATAATTATTAGACTTTGAGAACCAAGGTCCTTGTCAATGTCTAATTGTGTGTATGTGTTGCGACAAACCTTTTCATTATATTCTCGTCTTAGACCATTTTCCCAAACAAGACCTAAAGTAATTCTAAGCAGCTATGGTATTGTTAATTACTGCGCTGTTTTACAAGAACTACGGAATATCATAGCAGGACTTCATCCCATCACCTGTTTACCTACGTTTTCGTAACATTCTCTGAAATGTCCTGAAGATGACGAGAAACCACAGAGTGAAAATGTATAAATGAACGACCTTTCGTATCTTTAAGAAACGTAAGGGTAGCGCCTTAATTTTCAACTGATCATAGAATTGATCTTCTTGTTTTAGGTTTGTGGGTATTGTTATATCTATCTCATAATTTATATCTTCAGTATCCTTTAAACTTATATTTGTAAGAGCAGTGCCTTGACTAATCATGCACGTATCTTGTGAATATCCCCGTGTTCTTTTCAATACTTCTTTAACGTTGCATTCCTTACTGTGCTACGATTATTAGCGAAGTATTTTGGAAAGTTCTAAGGCAAGTTTATAACACTATACCACTTCTCCATGCTTGAAATAGATTGCGTGGTGGCATACAGATCTCATGATTTTGTTTCATTAAAAGACAGGTCACTTGAATCGTTTTTATGGCTGTCACGTAATGCCGTGGTCTGTTCAAAATTCATTGATTTACTTGTAATCTGTCAATTACTTGTTACGCAAAACATAAAGTTGTTCCCAATCAAATCGTGTCTCTGTGTCATCTGTTTGACCCTGAATTCGGATTTTTGTACCAAGATTTAAAAGTCTCTCTGATTTTTACCAAAGCAAATGCTCAATTTTTCTCAATTTCAAATTTTAGTCACCCTAGTTACAGTGAACATAAAGACTGTTTATATCTCATGTAAGACAAAAAAGGGATACAATTTTCAAAATATATCTGATTTTAAGATTTTACCCAACATAAGAGCCGTCATTTAAAGCCTAATTCTCTTCCCCAATGAAAAAGCTATTCCGTACCTTTTCCTAGTTACATTACGTTGTAGGTGCTCGAACGTAATGTTTTGAACCTCGACCTAACGTGAATACATCGTGCAATTTCATTAATTAACAATATTACTCATACACAGATCAGTATTTTTAGCTCTCGTTTGTATCCCGAAATATAGAAAATAATTTCAAGTGTCATGTGACCTTCTTCAGTGCTTCCTATCAACTTTGGGAGGCTTAAAGTCTTTTCGAAATTTTCTATCGTGTTCTAGAATGTTCTAGAGAGCTTCTAATGCCTCTTGTTAGCATAAAGACGAAAGTGGAATGGCAAACGTGTCCTCCAATTTAGATTAAGTTGCAATGGGATTTGTGTATAGAGCCTTTTGTTTAATGTCATAAACATGAAGAATTCTCCAACAGGCCTGTATTAAGTTGTATTTACAGCTTACCAGTGTTCATGTTCTGACAACAAAGTCTATCTGAATATTATTGAAGCTGCATACCTTGTAGATAAAGGTTTTTCAAGCAATGCCAAGGGCTTATTTATCCATCTGCGCTTTTCATCTCCACATAACGTCCTAACAAGTGATGCACTACATTTGTTTGTCTCTTTGCCGTCAATATGTATGTTAAAGTATCCACATATGATGTCACTCATTAGGAAGCTCACCCATCAAAAGGTTTTAATTCTGTCTTATCGATAGACATTGACTCACAAAGTGGTTGTGCAGTAAGCACATCTTCCAGCTGATATATTTAACATTATCGGTATCAACGGACTTCAAGAAAGGGAACGAAAGGAGCCACAGACAACTTGCTTTTTGTCTTTTCTGTTTCTTTTCTAGTTTTCCTGCTACAAACATAATGATACACTACACATCCTGCACATAAATAGGTATCAAGTATGTTGTTACGACAACAGTGTAACAAAAAAGAGACGAAACTTTAGGTATACTTTGCATTAATCGCTTAAATTCTCCACAATTTCAGAATATCAGATTGTATAGTAATAGATATATTAACATTAAAATAATTGTCATTAATGTTAGAAATATCTTTAGTTTTGATATGCCGGATGAAATTTGGCGTTTTGCACCAACGCTTCATTTATGGTTACGTTGCATAGTGAGCTTAGGTTTTGTAAAAGGGATCAGAATCGTTTTTCCATCAAAGGTCAGGTCTGAGTTATTGTCTGTCTGGAAATCATGAAAGACCTAAGCTTAAATGATAGGATAGTACTACATCCCGTCGCACTACATCGAATTAACGATTCAAATAATGTCTAATGATTAGTCCAACATATATTTCCGCGTCCTTGTATATAATTTTCGAATGAAATTTCTTCTCAGCTACCGGCAAAATGAAACATCGGTGGATGCCACGATTTTTAAAACTACCTCAATTGCAGTTTTACCTTATTTTGACTCTATGACTGTTCCTACGTCTAGTTGCAGGAGCCAGCAAAACGTCCACGTGAATAAACCCTCGCAAGGATTAGCATGGAGGTTCATAACATAATATTCCATAGAGCAGACACGGCAAGCGACAGCACCTGGAAAGTATGAGGTGTGAAAGAGCTCTATGATCATTAATATAATATACATTACGAAAACTGTAATATAAAACCTTACCTGATATGAAATCAGCATAGACATTCCGGAAGCGAATATCAAACTCATGTACTGTTTATCATGCATGATTTGATTACTTTATACCAAAATCAAGTCCAAGTGTCAGCAAAATTAACAAAGAAACCAATCAAGGATCATCTTTCGAGGACAAACAAAAAGCTCTCGGCAAACGATTCCTGTACTTCTGAGGTTTATCAAGATTAGTAATTGCAAAAAAATTCATAGCAGAGCTTTAAGAGCGAATTTGTCATAACTACTCTTATCCAGGGAGCTCTCCTCTCAAACCACATGAGTGACCATTGAACTTTGAGGTAGAAGAAAAAGCACCAGTCATGTGTTATGATAAAATATCGTATTGTCATTGAATACGTCACTAAAAGTATAAACATAGGCGCTAAATAAATTGGAGAAAGCAAACTTGAATCGTCAACGACGAGGAAGTTCAATATAAGCATAAGGGAAGAATGGAAAATGCACGTCAGATTATGTGACCACTATGCTTATCACTGCATGCACTATATATGGGACACTATTACATATATAGTTATTAGGGAAAAAATATGAAAATGAAGCATATATTGTGTATTTCGTATCACTTTAATGCGAAACACGAAGATTTTATGTGAAGTTTCAGTTAAACAACTTAAGTTGAAAAAGTATGCCCGTATACCGACCAGCAATAAAAGTTGATATGTAATAGCAGCTTATTCTCAACGAGTTATGTCAATTCACCATAGCGCAAGGTTGTAGAAATTATAGAACTTAGTCTGCAGGTAGGTAACCATGACTCCTGCGTGCAGCATGCATGTCACCATACCTTTTTTTGTCTTCTTGTATGCCTTTTTGTGTTGCAAAAGAAACACAGAAAACTCTACCACCGATATCTGAGAAATAACGAAATATCGGTTTGGTCTTGTTAACATGACCAGATTACAGCGCAATTGCATATCCGCATTTAAATCTTGATAGTAGAAGTTTTTAATATCTACTGGCTGTCTTCTTAATCCCATTGTAATCTTGGAAACTGCAAAGATTTTGGTCTTTATTTGAAGTCTCAAAATTATACATTTTCCTAAACATTGCAATCGAGTCTCCTGTAAGAGACCTGTAATGCAATTCAATTGACTCTCTTGTTCAAACTATTTCTCCATGTATTCTAAATTGGCGGTTGCCATGGAAGAATCTGTAACTAAAGTCTATGATTATTCATGGCGATAAGCCTGACACCGTTGTTATAGAAAGCGGTTGAACAGTGTGCAGTCAAACGCCTATGTCAAATTTTGTGCAAAGGAAGTCGATTGGGAAGCGACGGTCTATAAGATCATTTTACACATCGTGGCACAGACGCGTTTATGGAAAAATAAAACGAAAATTGGGAAAAGGAGGCTAGTTTAGAACTAGAAAACAAAAGAACAAGGAGTAAAAGGCGATCACGTTAGGTAAAGGCAAAAAAGAGTGAGACATCGAGAAACAACTTTCTTTAGGTGACACAAGACACATAATGCTCACATCCTAAGAAACGCACTTGACTCAACGGATAACAAGACAGTCAATGAGATTTGCCAACCACGTAAAAAATCTTTGAACGGGGTAAAAAACAAGGTTTTTCTAGAGTCATTAAGGGAGGTTACGTCTATTACATGCGGTCATATTTTTAACAAAAAATGTCAGCTTTTTATAAGATCGGATTAACAAAAAGTAATCATGGATCTCGTACTTTGATATATCAAGAGGAACTCCACAAAGACAGGCGGATAGATAGTTGCTGACCTGAAATATTACAACCAAGTGACAAAAATTGTAAATCCTAGAGGGGAAGGAATGGATCAGAAATTTTTTTCTTGGAAACATGTAATGTTCGCGACCATGGCGGCCTGGCAGAAAGCAGTGGCGGCCTAGCTTTTGTCGTCATGGGGACCATCAGGGAAATGGCGCCTTTGCATAAGAAAAACAAAGTTGTCAAACTTAAGGTTGTCGATTTTCTTACGACTTTAAAGGTTAACAATGTCGGGGATAGAAAGACCGATACTCACATGAGCAGAGTTTGCTGAACAAGACATTAAAAAGAAAGCAGAAAGAAATTGACTTATCATTTCTGTCTGAATTAGTTTCTACGATAAGATACTTCTAGATGATAGTAGGACAGTATAACGTGACTGTACCCTGTTTAGTTTTTGGTGCCCTTTCTAAATTTTGGTGCCCCCTAAAAACTTGTGGAGTCCCTTACTCCCCCAGTGGTGGCTTGGCAGTCTGTCCATGAAAGATTACTCCTTTGTCACTTGCAAGCTTTCGTCGATTCATTAAACAATCAATCGGTCAATCAATCAATCAATCAATTAATCAATGTCTTTGCTCTAGTTGCTACACTATATTTTAACACTATATATTTTCGTTATTTCATTTGTTGGTTCTTTACGAATGATTGTCTCAATAAAACGCTACGCTCTTTGTTTTCAAAGTGTGGATATCTGGCATATTTATAAATATGCAACAGTTGGTTAAGAGTTAGCACATTCGAAAGACGATGTCAGATACATAAAAAACCCAGACACAATTTAAAATTTGCGAATCATTACCTGTGTGCTTTAAGTATCCCTCGCAATAGGATCCCTTGCAACAGTGAGCAAAATATCCCTACATTTGTTGCCGTGAAGCACATTTACGTGTTGCTCCCGTTAACAAAAGGTAAAAGTCACCATTCCTACACTATTGTCTTGCATTGAAGATGAAAATGATAAAAACGTCGTGAACTAATAAGTGGTCCGACGTTTCGACCGGACCTCTTTCAACCTATACAACATTCATCCAAAAATAGCTCTTGGGCAAGCTACTTACAGCGACCAGCAATCGTAATCACAAGTTTTCGGACTCACATGGTTAATTCTAGCCTGTAATGCACATAATTTCAAATATCAAAAATAAAAATCAAAGGCTACAGATTCCGTCGCGATTTCTCGGGAGTATGCAAAAGGTCATGAAAACATTCCACAATTTCCACTTGACGGTTACTGTCCATCAACTTTCTTTGCATGAAGAAGAGTATTTATTCGGTCTCTTGTTTTCTGTTTCAAAATAACTCTTGAATATGAATGTCACTTGATTGTACTACTTACCGGTCCTTCTCGCACACAAGGGGAAAAAAAGACGTATCCCATATGTTGGCGTATAAATGTGAAGATCGACGTTTTTCAACAGGAGATACTTTTAACAATAAGAAAATCGCAATATGATACGCAGGAACGATAAATATTCAAAGTACGAATACGTGACATTTTCACGAAACAGATACGATATGAAATAAAAAGCCAATCGTAGAGATACGTTTAGAGAACGGACATGCAATTCATTCAAGAAAGTTATGTCTACTTAATCACGCAAAAAAGAAAATTCGCAGATGGATTGTTTTTCTCTCCAGCTTAACGGTAGTTAATTGACTCCGTGGCAACCTAGTATACCATTCAAGATAATGATCGCGCAAATCAGATGTTGCGAGTTTCGCAACTGACAAAGTAACGAGTATCGCCTTGAAAATTAGCGACATTGCGCTAAAAACATACTTAAAAGCTTTTGCGCCTGACACTCTTTAGAGCATGAATCGTCAGAAAGAAAACTATGTGTATATGGCAACCTATTTATACAAAACATGTATCGAAACTAGCCAATCATAAACAAGAAAGGATAAAAACAATGAGATAATGAAAAAACGAAGCATTATTAGATGAGTCCAACTCGTTCTGCCTACAGGGAACTGGTTTTCTTGTTCTAACGTAGACAGACTCGTATGCACTTAGATGAAAGGAAGATCTAGCTGTGCCAATTATTAATTATTACGTTTCTTCATTTTCTCTTTGTTTTTATCCTGTCTTTAGCGCAATGATGCAAACTTTCACGGCGATTTTCAAGTTTTGTACTACAAAAAGACTGTTCAAGTGAAGGGTGTGTTTTGATCCCTACGTAAAAATCAATATCTGTCCGAAGGCAAACAATATCGTATTTGCTGGGTAGTATCTTTGAGAAGTGATGTTATTTTCCGCCTTTCCAACGACTGGAAGACGCTTAATCTGGTATTTGATACTGTTTAATGCAGATAACGACCACCCGTACTTTATTACACTATAGCGTGTTTATCAACAATCAGTAATCAACAAACCATCCTTGCCAAACTCCCTCTCAGATCACAAGTTCCTTCGTTTTTGAACTATTCTATGAGATTACTGCAGGTTCTGTTTGCGTGGCTTAATTAAAGACAAGGAATAATTCGAAAAAATTATCTCATTACGCATAAAAACTAACCCTACCTGACACTATTAAACCCTGTACTACAAATGACGCAGATCAAATAAGCGCCTTGTTTTTGATTACTTGGGACGTGTCAAAAATTGTACCAACAAAATTTGCATGCAATCGCCTGCTTTCACTTTTTACTTAAGTCGCCCGCTGGAATTTTTTAGGTTTTAAAGGAAATATATGAGCTTTTCTGCTTCCAGAAGAAGTCTAGAAAGTAATCAGTATCCTGCTGGAGTCTCTTTGACAAGCAGGAGAAAATAAACAGAAATATCTCTTGACAGAATACACTAATTTTGTGCTTCATTCCAGAACATTGATAAAAACGTCAAGTAAATAAATATGCAATAGACCTTCTCACTAACAGACTATTAAAAAGGACAGGAGAGACCAAGAATAGTACCATTAAAATAAAAACGGGGGAAATTCAAGGGATTAATGTATATGTTTATTGTGGCTACTTTACTATCAAAATAGTAGCACTGATGTACAATTCAGGAAAAATATACACAGAAACATTTGGTTACCAGATACATCAATTTAGTGCTTGATTCTAGTAGACTAATATAAGTCACAGAATGGAGCAATAAAACAAGCATGTACAATGGACTTTTCAAAAAGTTTGGAAAAACCCAGACAGTATTCACAGTAACAAGGGAAATTCCCAGAAACAAAATGACACAAGACATCTTGAGGGAGATTGTGACAAATTGACCCTCTAACAAAACAGATTAAAGGCGTGAGCCCGGATAGTCCAAAGGAGTGAAGAGGAATAGATTAAAGGAGCAAAAAGGAATAGATTAAAGGAGTGAAGAGGAATAGATTAAAGGAGCAAAAAGGAATAGATTAAAGGAGTGAAGAGGAATACATTAAAGGAGTGAAGAGGAATACATTAAAGGAGTGAAGAGGAATAGATCAAAGGAATGAGCCCGGATAGTCGAAAGGAGTGAAGAGGACTAGATTAAAGAAGCACAAACGAATAGATTAAAGGAGTGAAGAGGAATAGATTAAAGGAGTGAGGAGGAATAGATTAAAGGAGTGAGCCCGGATAGTCCAAAGGAGTGAAGAGGAATAGATTAAAGAAGCAAAAACGGATAGATTAAAGGAGTGAGGAGGAATAGATTAACGGAGTGAAGAGGAATAGATTAAAGGAGTGAAGAGGAATAGATTAGAGGGGTGAAGAGGAATAGATTAAAGGAGTGAGCCGGGACAGTCGAAAGGCGTGAAGAGGAATAGACTAAAGGAGCGAACAGGGATAATTTAAAGATCAAACCTATAAACTATTAAAAAATCAATAAATGTTAGTAAGGCGTAACCATCCAGCTTACAGCAAAAGCAATCCATCGCATGAACTTGAACTCCCGGTTAAGGTAACGGGTTTGAGCCCAAGAAAAAAGAGTTATTTCGCAGACACACTTGGCATTATGCAAGATTCTGGATCAACTTCAGAAAACGTGTACGATGCAAGGAATAAAAACATGTCTTTTAGTAAGTAAACGTATCAACTAGATAGCACTTCGGAACACCTCCAGAAAATCAAAAAAAGATTAGGAACTGTGTTCACTGCATGCTCTAAGAAAAGTTTCGAGTGAATTTATCCTTTAAGGGGTAAATGGATATCAAAACAATACAACGGTTTGTTCTGTCAAATAGATAAGGATACGTGTACAAATAAAAGAATAATCATCAACCATCTGGAAATGTATTCCTTTACATAACTCCTTTGAGCAAAAGATTAAAAACTGATTGCGGTCCCATAAGGATCCCACGGTATAAATATAATTCAAGGTAGTACCAAGCACTCTTGTCATATTCTAATTGGTCCGAATAGCAGGCTAAATATTGTATTCGAATGTGGCGGAATAGTACAAGTATCTGGATACAAACTCTGCTGCACTGTGGTTCAGTGTATGGGATAAGGGTCAGCTATTTACGCATTTTAAATGTTTTCCCCCATTTATTTGTATACTGACACTCAACTTGACAGACGAACAGACTTGCTGATGATTGCAGATCTGACAAAGCTTTAAAAACATGGAAATTTTACCCCACTCAACACAATCCCAGTCCCATGTCAAGTTGCTGTCTTGAAATCCAGAAAGATTTTACACATCCCATAGAAGTGTTCATATCAACTCCACTCTTATCTATAACTAATTTGCACGCTAAAGAAACATCCACAACTGACCATAAAGATTTCAAACCCTTCCTGCACAAAAGCCCATGGATCTGCAGTGAGAATTTTCTTAAGGTGTGACAAGCATAAGTGTCATAGCAAAGGTCTCTGTTGAAAATGATAACAAATCAAAACAATGTTACTTCAGCTAGCAGAGAAATTGACACTTTATAACACAAGTTCAAGTTATATAATTTTTTCACCTGTTGCGTGTCTTATCGCGGGGTAGAAACTATTTGTACTCTTCATATTCGGCTGAACAGTTACAGCTATTATTTGCATGCGACAGAATGCTTAGATCATTATTCGGTACGGCGCTATACAATTTAAAACATTGTTGATTACTCGAAGAGCACATGGTGGATTTTGGACCGAGAAAAAGTCCAAAATTGCGTCCGTTATGTTACACTTTAGCTCAGTAGTGTCTTACTATTTATGGCATACAACTTTTGGAATAGGAGCTTTATATCCATCCTTCTGTTGAAGATTGCGTTGCCGCTGTTTCAGCCGTCGACGAAGATTCTACGTAAACACCCAAGAAAGAGATTATAAGGTGGCATCAACACACATAAGAATCGAGAACAGTCTACACGAGCACCATCTAGTGCACAACAAACAAAGAACAGCCCTAACAAAAACACTAAATTCAAGATTAAAATATGTCGCAGAAGTCCCATGCAGACACATTTAATATTGCCTTATCCTCTAAGAACGCAAATGGTAATAATAGCTAAGTATATCATAGTATAAGAGATGTGCTAAAGAAACGTTCAATGTAGCACAATATGGTAGACAGCTTTGTTGTTCAGTGATGTCAACCGACATGTTTACCGTCCTAGTACATAATAACGATGGAGATCGGGGGAGGGGACGGAGAAGAGTAGTTACGTAATCTCTCAGGTTTGTTTACCAGGGAAGTGGTAACCACTTTGCATAGATACACAATTTGATTATTTTCATGCTAAGAAGGGTATGTCGTGCAAGAGCAAGGCAATATTAAATATTCCAGTTGCCATATCTCAGGCAATTTTCGTCATATTGGAATGAAATTTAATAATTAGTTAATTTATTGAGTTCTTTCAGAACAAATTTAACAAAATTCAAAAATTCTAAACATAGACGATTAACGACGTTACACTTTACCACTCGAATAACATGTAGTAATGGGTATGCGAAAATGGATTCTCTCCTCATTCGCTATTCCATCTTACATCCTGTTGTCAACAGGATTTCAAAACCAAAAACACTCGGCCCAGTATGGAAACTTTGTAAAATGTGCACTAAGCTAGTTTTTGAGCAACGTTTTTGCGCACCAAATATTCTGTCTTTGTGCACGTTGTACGGAGAGTCCGTTGCAAGAATTATTAAATCAAAAACCGCTAAAATTGAAAACACTTGATGTAATTGTTGAATTGTCACCAAAAATAAATAGCAATCCAATAGCAAACATGCGCGTACAGTTCAAGAGAACAACAAAAGTACAGAATTTGCGCACGTTCTTTTTATGAGCTGCGCACATTCTACGCAAATTGCGCATTGAAGGTCTTCAGTGTGCCTAGCAAAGTTTCCAGACTGGCACTCCGCTAAGGCTACAATCTAACTTACTTCGTCAAATTGTTTTAACTTTACTCGATTCGAGCTATATTGCGCCTGCCGTTTCTCCTCTTCTCGTCTTTTCACTACCTCGGGAAGGTTGTCGTAGAATCTAAAAAAAGAAAATATCGTTAAAAATGGTTTTTGAAAATGGTTACTATTTACGTAAGTATTTTCCCGAAGACATCACTGTACGCAGAAAAAGAAACTCACAAAGGTCTCTAGGAAGCACCCACACTCTTTATAAATGTCCCTATAACTTTGATTCTATAGCAAGAACAGAAATGTACACAATTGTGTGGCTTGGTGTGCCGTGCTTTTCGTCAAATTCTGTGATCTTATCGTTTTCCCTGTCATACAAATCTTCGCTCCCTTAAAAATAGTCGTAGTTAGAGTTTTTAGCATATTTACAATAAACTTAAACCCGTTCTCATATGTTTTAGTCAATGCCACTTTTCAACAAGGTTTCATCCTGTTTAGGTTCTTAAATACATAGTTCTTAAATACATCCCTAAATTATTTGCAAAAAGTCATAAGGACCTCGTTTATACCTCATATTAAGTTCTTTCATTTGTTTCTTAGTCATTTGCCGTTTCATTGGTTTGAATAGACGATCTACAAGAGACGATAAGAAGAACGATGGAAAATTTGTCACTCAAAAGCAAAAAGTCGTCTTTGAAAAATTTCAGAGGTTACATCCGTCATTCCAGGTTTGGCCAAAATGTAGTGTCGAGGGGCTAGTGTGTAACCAGTAAAGTACAAAATTTGTAACTTTTCAGCTTTTGATAGAACCCAATTTGAAGACTGCAAATCCAACACCTTCCCTTCTGCAGTCACAATCATAACTTTACTTCTGTTCTTGACACAAAACAACCCTGTCGATTTCTATATGGGACTGGGACCAATCTTCTCTGGAAAGATCCAATGACAACAGTGACGAAGGAGAATAACGACTGAATAAATAGAACCAAAGAAAAACAGTACCTGAAAATGTTTCTTGTTTTGTCGTTACTAACTCGGCAATGGGTTGCTCTTTCAAGGCCTCAAGACGCCTTCGACGGTCTATAGTTGCTTTAACACTCTTGACATCAGATACTCGTTGCTTTGAATTACGAATGAAATCTCTTTTCGCTAACTGGAAGGCCTCCTGTAGAGTCAACCTCTGGATCGACCTTGAAAATTAGTAAAATGTCAAGGAGAGATAAAAATCGTATGCATTTCTTCCATACTCTACCGTATACTGACAACTGCTTAATGATGAACAGAACAAAACAAACTTAACGCAGTAGATATGTGCACTATGCACGCGAAGTGAGCACAAAATGGAAACAGTGATAATCATGGAACAAACGATGAATAAATAAATATACAAATAACCAACTAAATAAATATATCAAACTACTACAATATATAAGGTCGACTTAGATCGGACACAAACTACATATCACATGGTTAAAGTTTTTGGCATTATGGTCTCGCATCAGCTAGATAACATTTTAAACATTCTTTTCGAATCAACTATAAAAACCTAAAACATTTAGGATCCTTCCCGTGACACCAATGCAGGTTGTGAACAGCAGAATGTCTAGTGATTGTACAATGCTCTCACATTGGATACCATACCCCAAACTGAACCTAAAATGTTACGCAAGCCTATCTTATCCACCATAAACTTTTCTTCATTTCTACCGTCAGTGTTTTTCCAAATGGGATTATTCTGTAGTGATACAGTCATCAAAACCACCTAAATTTACCTCTAAGAAACGATGTCCAGGCAGCTCAGTTAGTCGGAGCATCTACCCAACAATTTTAATAGTTCATAAGGTCATAACTCAAGGGTCATAAAAACTGTCACAATTTCTTGGCTGACCTCCTGTCGTTAATTAGTCACCCAAAAGAAATTATTCAACATTCTCCCGGCAATTAAGACGATAATAAAAAGACATCTATCTGCCTTCCACAAGAGAAGGTATGTGAAGAGTGATCGATGTATGGTTATGAAAAGAGGAAGTGACAGAGTGGATGACGGAACAACAAGGTTGCTTAAAGAGCGGTAAAAGATGGCACTGGTGATCAGGGTTTTAGTCACGGTGTGCGGCGCTGGGCTGTAACGCCTGCTACAGCAGTTTTCCGCCCGGCTCAACAGAGATTTTCTGCAAAATGAACTCCTTTAGCCAAAAATGCAGGAATTCGGTCGTATTTCATCCTAACAAAGTCGTAGCTTGAAACCATATTGCAAAAATTAATCAAATAATTAAGAAATTTTCATTTACAGAATATTTCTGAATCGTTTGTTACTAGCAAAAATGCCTTTAGTTTAACAGATCTGCAATTATATTAATTATCAGTCAGTGTAATAAATTGTAGCGATCTTAGCTTTTATAGATCTTTTCAAACTGTACCTTTTACCGCGGCAGTTTTGGGGATTTTGCACCAAGATGCATCTTCATCTTATCCGACGATGTGGGCCTGCCACCCATTGAAATTCAGTTACCCTCTATTTTGAATGATCTGTTTATAGTTGAAACTCAAATATTCTTGAAAAATTATAACTTGTTCGATAATTTATTATTCAACTAGGCGCTCTCCAACGCTTAAAATAATGCTAAAATATAAAATTCTAGAGTCAAATTTTACCCCAAGAATGACCCCTGCTGCACATATAAATGTGCAGAAATCCTCTGGCTTCGGGGGGGTTTGCCATCTCGAACCAGACAGGGGCACTGCCCCAGGACCCCAACAGGTCCTTAAGTGGGTCCCAGCCCTCCGGCTGTGAGGGACGAGCGCTCCGCTCGCTTTGCTCACTACGGCTTCGTACTTTGATATTTTACCCGACACTAAATTGACTCTAGCTAGAGCCCTGCTGGTGATCGTCAAGATGTGAAACATACGTGTGCATCTTTACATACGATAAACAGTTAACGATTTAGTCAACTGAACCATAAAACATAGCATAATCATTCGGCTGCCTAAAATGGAATCTCTATTCTACTTATAACAGTAATGTCTTCTGAAGGTAAAAAGTAGCTGATATAAAAATACCTTGTCTCGTTTTCCATTCGGTGTTCAATAAACATGGTAGCTTTATGTCCTTGCTGGTATGCTTCTCCCAATTTGGGTACATCTGTCAAGGGAATAATGGTATTTTCCGAAGTATCGGACCGAACGGATTGAAACCAAGCAGTATAAACTGCACCTCCTTTTTTCTTGATAGTGGTCTGTTTGGCAGTCTTTGCCGCCTTACGCTTTTCTGCATATTTGCTGTGCTGATGTGAAACTGATTCAACTGCCTGGTCACTCGACGTTATATTGTTAGCAATCTTTGATTCACAAGGCTCAGTCTGTGTCCACATATGCAGTGTTAAGGGCGCTTTCAGGTCTTGTGCCATACCACACTCATTATCTGAGGGACAAGGAGTGGGAAAATTAGTCCCTATTTCTCGTTTTCGACAGTTCCCACATACAAAATCGTTTTCGTCTCGTATTTTCTGGACGCGGCGTTTTAAAATACTTGCCGCGGCCGGCGTAAAAAGTGTACCATTATGATCTTTCAAATCATGGGTGGGCTTTACTCGGGTGGGGCGTGCATCACCACGCCCATCACTACTAACGTACTGAGCAGATTCGGTCAAAGGAGACCTCTTTTTGCCGTTCTCTATAATGATACTAGTTAACTTGTTTAATTTTTCTGACATCTGCAATCCCTTGGAGTCCTCAGAAAGCCGAAAGTCCTTTATAAATTTGTCCCATAGTTTGTTGATATCCTTTCGCACTTGAGTTTTCACATTTTGTTTCGCAGGAGCACTCCAGGCTGTTTTCGGGTTACGTAAACGAAAATCGTACAAAGACGGTGACATTGGCTTTGACTTTGGTGGTTTATCAACGTGCTGATCATGTCTGCCACTGTCATCTTCTTTCTTCCCAAATGTCTTGACCTTGCCCTGAACAGAACATCCTCTCAAATCACTTTCTTTCCTGTAATTACCGACGCCAGATAGCTGACCCTGCGACCTTTCATCCATAAAATCAGTATCACGAAGAAGATTGGGTGACGCATTCAACAGAGTTTCGGTACTATTTGTATCCTCGCTAGATAATGGCATATCGTGTTCCTCGCCACTAGCTAGCTCTGCTCTGGGCAATGATCCTATCTTAACCGCCTTCTCTGAGGCTGTCTGTGATGCACCTAAATCAGAGCTCTGCGGATCCTTTGAACTCTGAGAAACATAAATAGCTACTCCGCCATCGCTCTTCTTCTTACTTGCATGTGATGGTTTTTTCCCAAGAGCCCTCCTACGACGATTTGTACTTCCAGGACCCGAAGACTCTCTTACATCATAGATTCCTCTAACATGGGGTAAAGAAACTTCGCTGTTTGCCGCTTTTAAGTTAAAGTTGAAGTTTGAGCTACTGCTAGTTGCATCACTTGGCTGCAGTGAATGCTCAAAACTATGTGGTGTAGATGTAGACCCAATCTGATAGCCATGAAACGATTTTAAACTGCACACGGAACTACCGGTAAGTGGTTCTTTCTGTTCATGTATAGATGGAGTAGCCTCCTCTAATTGGGCTGGAAGCAAAGAGTTGGCTTCCTTGTTTGAGTGTTTCCTCGAGGCAGACGAGTATAAAGTGCTTGAGGAGCCACTGGATAAAGCTGACGATGATCTAACCATCCCTTCTATCATCAAAGAAACTGGCCTAGATCCGTCAGCAGAACTGCCGGATAAGTCTTCTTCCTTTAAAGGAGTTAAGTCAACCATTTCCCCAGAAGAGGAAAGTTTCGATAAATTATAGATCGTCTTAGTTTTTCTTAAGTTCTTAGAATATGCTGTTGTATCATCTGAAATGTTCTGCAACAAACCATCCTTGTTGTCACTAGCGTCATCTTCCTTGCTGTACCTCCCTTCCTCTAAGTTTACAGACATGCCTGACGTAGTTCCAGAAAGGTTCACGAAATCCCTGTTTTCAGTCAGATTTACAGGTAAGTAGCTGCTGTCACTTGACGTTTTCAGTCGCATGAGTTCCGAGGAACTAGATGAGAAAGAATCTTTAGTGTGTGTGAATACACTCTGCATCTTTAACGTTTCATCATACTTTACAGGTTGTTGTAGAAGATCTGGTGTGCTAAATGACTGACTATTCGGCGAAGACAAACTCTTAACAGGACCGGTGTTGGAATCAAGCAACCTTGGTTGTTTTACAGGCACATGTTCCACATTGACATGCATTGGTGTGAGTAAAGAGTCAGACTGGCGACCTCCTGTGGCTGTGGCATGATGAGGTTCAACTCTTGACTGCAGATTGGTCCTGTCCACCAATGACAAGTCCTCCATATTGGATGTGATAGTTGCAGCACGACCTGAATCATCCTCAGAGATTACAGACAGCATGCTGGATACACTATCGATTGGTTGCAAGGAAGCAAGAACAGCTCCAGCACGCTTGATAGATTCCTCGGTTTCCCTCGAGAGTAGCGAGGATGCCCGTAGTGCATGAGATGCTAGAATCATAGGATCTGTATCCCTATTAAAACCCTTTTTCTGGTTGTGATTACTCAGGTCACCTGATGCAAATCGTCTCTTTTCTTCTTGATTAATAGACAAACCCTTACTACTTACATTGCTGAATGCAGTTTTTACTTTCTTTCCTCCCTGATTGTCAGTATAATTCTGAAATTCCAGAGTGTTACGTCCATGGTTACCATAACCAACTCCCATTAAGGCAGAAACAGGACTTTGTTTTCCACTGTTTCTTTTACTACTTCTTACATTCATGCTTTGTGACGCTTGTGACGTTGTACTTGCTGGACGTAACGCATCGCTCATCTCTTGCTCGGTTACTTGCGTGTCGTCTTTCGGAGAAATTGTCTGAAGCAGGCTTTCTTCATACTTGTAACGGGAAAATTCTACCTTTTGTTCCATTTCACTTGATAGTTTTTCACTCATCTTTGGTGATTTCATTAAAGTTTCTTTTTTAGGTATTGCTCTCTTCTGGTAAACAGTAGGATCAGGCGGATCGTTGTAAGTGTCAATAGAATCATCTTCAGCATCAAAAATGATCCTTCCACTCCCCCTTCCTGACTCCTCATCCTGCTCTAAATTATCATGTCTAAGCTCATTACTTTCCATCTGAAATGCTCCAACACTTTGCTCCTCAAGATCTGAATCATTCAAAGGCGCACTTTGGGGAATAAGGGCCACGTCGTTGCCTGAGATGGCTCTTCCTAAAGGTTCAGGTCGGACCACTAACTGTGGGCTACTTTCGTTGCTCCTTCCAAGAGCACTTACAGAAAGTTTACCATCTCTGTCATTGCTTTGTGCACTCAGTGCATTGTACTGCTCAGCAGTTTGACCCTGTTCATACATAATATCAATCCCTGTACTCCTCACTGGGACAGATCCAAAATGTTGGAAGTCATTAAAAGAAGAAATGCTCAGTAACTGTTCGCCAGTTGACCCATCTGACGTAGCCAAATCACGGTGCATCACGTCACTTGGGGCTTTAGCATCGTCTGTAGGAGAAAATGGAACTCTCACTAGGCTTGTGTCATCCTGAAATGAGGACTGGACCTCTTGTAATGGAAACCATTGCTGCCTATCACGAGTCTAACAAATAATAAAAGACAAAATAGGAATAAATACTTAAATGGAAAATGGACTTGAGAAACTAATAATTCAAACTGTTAATAAAAAGGTTTCTTCCAAAATATGTATTACCACAATAGCTCCACTAAGTAGAAGCCCTCCAGGATTGAACTTACAACTTTCAAACTAACAGCCAACACTTAAATCAATGTTCCATCATGACAAAAAGTATTAGTAACGGGCATATAAAGTCCTCCGCATCATGAATGGAAACATAATAATGGGTAAGGGGTAAATACGTCATTTCTATTTGTGATTTATCAAAGCTTTCATCACTGTCAGATATATGTCGTATATCAACAGACATAAGTGTTTTAATATAATTGTTTAATATTTACGTAAAGTTCTAATGTATTTTAACGTATTAATATATAGTGTGGAGCATTACCAGAATAGCTGCCAGTGGGAGCCAACAGTATCCGTAACCATATACCCGTATATTGCATAAATGGTGGTGTTTTCATCAATATAAAGACTTTTATGTACAAAGTACAGACCATTGATAAAAGAATCACAGAAAATAAATAGACTTATTCTCTGTTACTCTGAGTTTCGTGTGAAAGCAGTCGTCAGACAAAATATCTGACCAGTAATACATATGTGTGT
>JANTCA010048297.1:0-39952 GCA_024741275.1 Chironex yamaguchii
CTACTGCTTCTTCAATAATAAAAGCAAAGCATCTAATTCTTCTCATTTTCTCCCGAACTATTTTGCATGTGATCCCAACGTTCTGTTTTTCTGCGAGTTAAGTTTGCTGATCATGCGACTTTGATCTATCTATACAAGTGTTTTTGGGTTTTTATCCACGTATGACTTACGAATTAATTTGAATGCACACTATCATTTTTCAATTTGCAATTGTTTTTCTCAGAAGTCTAAGTGGAAAGTTATGAAATAATTCCTTACAATCTTGGTCTTGTTGCAACTTATGGAGTTGTGATACAGCAATTAGATAGTTATTTGTTTTCCTTCCATCTGCAAGGTTCTCGGTGTGATTGTCTGGGATTTATACTTGATGACGCCATCAGAGTCATTATCATGCCGATAAGGCAACTTTACATCTCCTTGAATGTAGAGTTAGGTTGACAAATATTAATCTATTCCCATCTTGATCCGCCAGTCAGTCAACAAACCAGACGTATCTACGCGAAAAAATCATTTCCAGGAATGAATTACTTTTTGACATTACATACGACTTAAACTGTATTAAAAACAAATATAGTAACCATTGAAAGTATTTTCCATCAGTCTACCATTACAACGGTGAAGTGAAAAGACATGGGAATAAATTCACTTCGTCTACAGGTAAACGTATAGAGAAATTGCAACAATATCATTGAGGGCACGCATTGCCCCCTAGCTCTTCCTCGAAACGGTGGAAGAGATCACTATCCCAAGCAGTACCACCCAGGTACTGTAGGCTTCTGTACTCTTCGGGATACTTACAGACTTAGGTACCATGGGAATTTAAAGAACAAAACGAAGAATGGAGGTTTCAGATGTTCGACAAAAAGTTCACGGTGATACAGTCCGCGCTAATCCACACAAAATTCATTTGTCGAGCCTTTAAGAATCTGTGCGACATTCTAGGCAAGTTTTTCTAATCCACACTCTGATTTGGTCTTAGATGGAGCAGTTAGAGATATACGTTGTTTTTTGTGGCGTTGTGGGGTTTCATGGAGGGCAGCTGCCCCCCCCAAATTGATGTCACCCCATCAGCAGCTTAATATAAAAAGTAAGGAAATTGCCAGCACTTGCACAAGCCGAAGATGGAAATTGTTGTAATGAGACTGTGTTGAAACACCGTCCTCCAATCACGTTATATTAGCACGTGAAAGGCACAAAATGGGATTAAATATCGGGGCATTGATATTTTATTTCCATGGATCTTTTGTTTCCTACAAAAGACCGTTGTAATAGTTGATGAACTGTTTACCAACACGTTTTATTTCCAATTACATTTATATAATTTATTTCACTTATGATGCAGTATATTATAATTAGCCCGAGTAATAAACGCTACAAGTTCAAAAGTGAAGGCTGAATTCTCGGTATCTGTTTTTTAAAGAAGTAAATATGCAAATTTAAAAGAGACTGTGCAATGGAATTCAAAAAAATCTGTCGACATCGTCGGCACTTGAGCCCTTCTGGTATTGTCGGCACATCCTGTTTTGGCCGCTAGCGCCACTTATGCTGTTTAGGAGGACTAAGCAAGTGATTATGCCTTCTATTTCTATATAAACTCGGACAGATGGTTGATAATTGGTACAAACTTGCAAAATTAATGAAGAAGGTCAAAGGCCTTAGCAACGGATACCATAATAACACAATTCAATGGGGTAAAAAATGAGATGAAAGACAACAACGCTGTTTTTTACGTGCATCGAATATAGAGAACTTCTTCGTAATAGCGATAAAATCCAGAAACAGTACATGTCAACGAACTTTAACATAATTTACATCTGTTTGATTTATATACGACTGCAAAACATTAAGCAGAACACGAGACATAGAGTTAAGCAGAACACAAGACAGAGAACTGGATATACTGAGATAAAGTTACCTTAATTACCTGTTAATGGCACAAGTGGAAAGTATTCATGTTCTCTCTTATCGTCTCAAGACTTAAAAATGATTTATATCGTAGGGATAAGTCACACAAATCTTGGCGAAACGTCTTTGGATGAAACAAAACCAAATTGTGCGGAAAATCCTAGTAGCTTATCAAACACAGTTGTGCAAAGAAAGCCTAGTAGCTTATCAAACACAGTCGTGCAAAGAAAGCCTAGTAGCTTATCAAACACAGTCGTGCAAAGAAAGCCTAGTAGCTTATCAAACAGTCGTGCAAAGAAAGCCTAGTAGCTTATCAAATGTAGTCGTGTGTACAAATTATAACACTATGGTCGTGTGTCATTCATCTATCTCTAAAAGAAAGATAACAACCAGTTATCGATGCTCGAGTTACAAGGTTAATGCCGTGCGATGATCTAATAGTATAATTATATTGTGTTCATATTTCATCTCTAACCATGGAAGCCTAAATGCACAGCAATGACTCGCTTCCAAATTAATCTAAATGCCTCCTCTGACAACATCTGCAAAGAGTAACGTTTATGCTTAAATTGTCTACATAGATACAAAACAGAAGTTGGGAGATCTTAAGTTCAATTTTAAACGAACGATGCATACTATGGCAAATTTTCCAGCACACTAAGTTGAAGAATTCAATAAGGCTTGGTTATACCATTTTACTTAGGAGAACTAGACTAACCCTTAGCTCCTATGTTTAGCTTGCTTTTAGCAACTACTTCCAGGTACGAGAAAGAACTGAAGGAATGCACTTAATACAAACTAGGGACCAAGTGCAGAAGACGTAAAATACAGTACTTGAACATAGCTAGAATATTCATAGACTAAATCGAGACAATAGAACAATGCTTTTTGATGCCAACGAATGCAATAATTCGCCTCAGAGAATGTTTTCTAAAAGCACATCCCTCGAGCCTATGCAGTGATGTTTAATAACTGGTGTTGCTTTAAGATAAAATAAGTAAGGACCTTGTAACCACACCTTAATAGCAAGCTTCCTTGAAAAACAATGTAATTAATGAAACCGACGCAAATGCATTTTTCATATTCCTTCGTGTCAATTTATTACTCCTTGGGCGGAATTCGACAAATGCGTCTTAATGTTGTCTGGCACTGGGATTATCTTACATTAATTAACTAGTCAAACTATATATAGACAACGATTACTGAACACACTGAAATGTGATCCGTAATCGTTGTCTATATAATGCAAAAATAATGCAATTACTTGCTACCGTCATAACATTTCTGATTAAGCTAAGTCCTTTAAGCTACATAGTTTCCAATATTAAAGAAACATGCCTTATTAGTTGTGTACACATGCCCAATAAGTGTTTTTTCAGTACCAAAGCAAATGATCGACATTGCCTCTATCAGAATGTTCAATGTGTTGAGGCCTTAACAGTTTCAACACTAGAATATGATGGAGTATCTTGCAAACGATAGTCTATATGGATACTACAATTGAGCAATACTCTACACCAGACGACTGCTAACATTGCAGGCAAACGTGCTCATATTTTAATCAACAAGTGCAAGACGTAATGTACTCAATTTGCACCTTCGGAATAAGTGTTCAATTAACTTTTGTCCTGGTAATTTGGTCACGTTTGCTGCTACATATACATTCACCTAACAGCTTACACTCTCAAACAAGCACTCTCATTATTAAGTTTATCCTAAGGCTCAGTAAAGTGAAATAAGATGGTTCCTTAGAGAAAACGAAATAAAATTATCCTCTTTTCATTCATTTCCCGGCACGACAACTTCATGCCGCCTAAAACATGCTATAATCTGCACATTTCGCACTATTTTTCACGGCAAGAAATTTACACAATGTAACGATGGCTTCTTAAAATAATACTAGACTTACGAGACAATCATGTCTCTCACAAAACACCAGGAGAGTCTGCAAGAGACCTAATATACAGTAAGGTAATAGTATAACCGTTTTATGAACAAATGCAGGAGATATTTCTGTCGCGCTGTCTGCGTTCATGTCAAATTCAAAAGAACAAGGTAAGATTATGTACTTGTAATCTAGGCTAGAATACACTTATGTACACATAGCATCATGAAATGGCTTCTCTCACTATGCTTCAGGCTTCTCTCAAGCCCAACAAAAAACTCGTTACCACAAGGAGCATTTTTCAACTGGATTCATTGGACTTCCTTTCTTGCAGCCATAAACTCGAGCAAAGTCCTCGGAATTGTGAAGCGACCCCGCAACTCTGTATTTAAAGAAAAATCAAGAGACAAAGTTGTGATATATAATGCACAGAGAAAAGAAAGATACTAGAATGACTATATGAATAAATACTACGGAATACATCGTACAAACCAATGAAGCAAAAAGCATGGAAATACACAACATCAAACCTACTGTTATCATACCTACTGTTATCATACCTACTGTTATCATACCTGCTGTTATCATACGTACTGTTATCATACCTACTGTTATCACACCTACTGTTAAAATATCAACTCTTGTTATCGTACTGTTATCGTACTTACTGTTATCATACTTACTGCTATTACAACTATTGTTATCATACCAACTCTTATTATACTTACTGTTATCATATCTACTGCTATCATACCTACTATATCATGTCTAACTGCTTTGCTCAGAACCTGCTCTCCCTCATCATCATAAGGTCCAACAAAGGTAGAAGACAGTGGAAATCTTCCTGTTCCTTCATGACTTAGTTTCAACTCCTTGAATCACAGAGAAACATTCTACTCCTGCTAAACCTCATAAAAGCTTTACCCATGTTCATCTATATTCAAAACGTACTTTGGCAAAAGCATCCATCTACGTATATCTCCTTACAGGATTGAATCCTTACCCACAGCTCAGTACTATACTCTGCTATAAGATGATTGCTGTACGAACCTTCATACTACACAAGAGGAAACAACTTTCTATTAAACTTTCTATCATATTAAGGTACGAGGTATGAAGTTTCTAAACTTAGTGAAAGGGGGGAGGGGGCGCACTGAGAAAACAATGGCCGATAGACGTCACGTAACCCTGTTCCTTCCTCGTGAAGTGACCATATCTCGTGATTTCTTGCGCCTGAATTGTCAGCCGGCAGGCTTGTTTCTTTGAAAATTAGAAATCATACTACTCTTGATAATTTATAGTCGCATATCAAAATACGTGCCATACAATTCCATTCATAATTAGACAATGCATTAATCAGTCTACCTAAATTGTGTGATGGAATGAAGTCCATTTTCCACTTGCTGTTTTGCTGCAGTTTCACGGTAAGATGCGCACCATATTTGTGCAAAGCCAACAAAGAACAGCTGTTCTGGGGTCAAATCAATCCCTGGAAGCTTTTCCTCCTCACCATGTTTCGCAACGTACTTTTTGTAAGCCTTCAACGATAAAAATAAAAGTTACATTTCCAGTTATTACTTTCCTTACCTTTCCTATAAAAAAATATACTTTACAAAACTTAAATCAGGAATGAACGATTCCTTGTTTTGGGGTCTGTAGGCCCTCTCCGATAATTACCATTCTATGCATCGTTAAGTTTCGGTATGCTAAGAGTTTTGTGAAGAAGCATGAAGCGATCACTTGTCGCCTTAAGGAACTACAATAAGAACTAAAACAAACGATAGCATAAAAATCACTTCAACTCGCAGTTAGTGAAACATAACGTTTACTCAAATTGATAAAATGCCTAATCGTAAAAAGTGAAAGTTGATATTAGGAGGTTATTAAGTGTCCAAGATCCCAAACAAACTGTTTTAAAACCTGATCAATAATATTTTTCTTAACATACAAATAAATGTTCTAAAATGTAATATCTTATCTGTCACAATATAAGCTGATAAGACAGCTAATACACAGTTCTTCTTGTTACGCATGAGGTATTCACAAGGTTACATATACCTGGAAACTCTGCTTAATGCCACCATTATCTGCAATATTTTCACCAAGCGTCTGGTTACCATTCAGCTATTAATGCAAAGAGAGGAGTAAAATAGCGAATAACAAATTATTCGAACCTGCATGTGCAGACTTGAGCGCATGTAACCTTTCTTATCAAACGTCAAAAACCTCCACTAAACAGGAATTCACATAGAATTAAGTTAAATATACTGTGGACTGAGTCGAACGTACTTCACAATTAATGAATCAAATCAGGATTCAAATTTTGACGTGCCAACAAAAAAACACATGCTAGCCAACTTGTAACAACAAAAATTTCAATTTGCCTGGCTTAAGTCTTTCAAAACGATTAAATTACTTATTCCTTGAATAAGTTAGGTTGACCTTGAAAGAAGAATGCAGTTCCTATGATCAACTTTCCTAAATTATAAAACCACTAATGTTGCGGGGTATATATGAAATATATATGTGAAATATTAGAAAAGACCCGTTTTCGTTTTCAAAAAGACTTGAGGGTATGAAAAAAAATTAAGGTCATCACTCCAACGATTTTTATTTGCCGACTCCCGGCGGGGCATCAATGAAAAGTTCGGAACGTAGCTGACCCTAAACCACCTTGTAGCTCCCCCATACCACCCCCAGCTTTTCTTATGCCACCTTATAGCTCCATGCGACCCCATGGCTCCATTGCAGTACTTGCAATGACCAAGAGGTATTCAATGGGCCAATGCAGCACAAAACTAGTCTCTTGTGAAGGAAGCACATGTATGCATCAGACAAAAGCAAAACCAGGAAATAGAGTGATCAAATATCAACAATATTTCTCAAAACTAGCACACGTAACATCTCTAAACACAGGCCTTAAAGTAACAGTATTAATATCTGTGTTATATGACAGTAACATACGAAAACGTTGTAAATTTCGACTTACATGAATGCCATATAAACTGTAACGAGAGTATTGTTTTGCAAGGCATTCCGCACGCTTATTAAATTCTTTCTCTGACTGCTTACTCCACCAGTTCATAAAATTTCCTTCCTTATTAAACTCCTTACCTATGCAAAAAGGCAAGTTTAACATTTAGGACTAGACACTAAACGTTCAATTAATCATACGATGCAAGGCCTTAATGAAGACACATTTTCATTTTTTTAACTGTACAGACATTGTGGTATAGTTCCAGCACAAGAAACATAAATGACGATTACATGGGAATACTAGGGAGGTGTAATTATACAGATCTTGATTTTATATTTTATTTTGTTCAGTTTATTTTATTAAGAAGGTGTATTATATTATACAGATTATCATCTTCTATTTTATTTTAAAATTCCTCTACATACAAAAAATCCTTTAAATACTCAACAATTAACTAGAACTTTAACAATATTACAATAGGCAACCCAAAATTAACGCAAGATGTAACAAATTATTAAAAATTAGCATGAGGGGAATTTCTTAAGGAGGAGCTCTCTCGGTAGGTAAACTAATCGAGGAGAGCAAAACTATCGTCTACTTTATTGTGATTGTTAAGTAACATCTGCAAAGGAGGCAAACGAAAAAGATAATAAGACCCTGGCTTTAATAAGCTGTATACTACCATATAAATAACTAGTACTGCAGTATTTGATAACTAAAGAGGATTCTTTTGCGTACAAAACTGACGATTGCCGACGTAGCTCCCTGGACTTGTCAACAATATGCAAAACACCCATGTGAACGCTCCTATGAAATATTGTTCATGCAGTGCAGATTATTAATCGGAAGTTCAAAACAGAGAAAGTGCTGACGAGGGAACACCATCAAATAATCAACAGCACTTTTTTCTTCTTCTGCGTTCAGATTAACCTGTTGGAGTATTTCTTTACTTGCTCGTGACCCAGACAACATAACAACTCCATCTTTGTATGTACTGGTTCTTTATCTGCGCTTTAAATATATCGTCTATAGAATATGTTGAAGCTATGAGATTCCATACATGATGTTTCTGGCCTGAATCTTGAAGTATTTGAATTGCAGTTGTCAGTTTGAAGTTTATTTCTTAAAATCCACGGACAGATTTGCTACACATTGACACAGTAAGTGATATGTTTTTCGGACACATGAACAATTCGAAGGTTTACAGTTCGATTTACCTTGATCATCAAATCCATGAGTAGTTTCATGGCCAACAACCATACCAATCCCACCATAGTTCAGAGCTCTATGACAAAAAATACAAATAACAATGACAACAAAATACAAATAAAAATGAAAACAAAATACAAATAGAAATAACAAAAAATACAGATAAAAATGAAAACAAAATACAAATAAAAATGCAAACAAAATACAAATAAAAACGAATGACATGAATTTAAGTCTGTGAATCATCACAAACGGGATTGAACAAAGAGAATATTCTCCAGCCTTCAAATCCAGGCATTAAAGAATGCTACCCGAACTGATTACTTGGTAGGAAATGCATTATCAAGCTTATGCAATGATAATTTCGCCTCCAATATGGAAAAGTATTGCTGTATTAAATTTGTTTACATGGTCAATGTAAAGACCAATTATTTCTCAAGTTACTAACGAAATGTGGGATTATGATGCCAAATTGGAAGTCAAACTGCAAAATGTCGTACTCTCAGTTGTTAAATGGTAGGTCAAGGTTGAAATCAATCACTTTGTAATACCAATCATTGGTGGTGTTAAAGCCCAAAACATGATGTGCTGACAATCCCAGAAGAGCTCAAGTGCCGACGATTTCGAAAATATTGCCGACAGGTTATTCAAATTCAATTGCAAAATCTTTTAAATCTTTAAACTTAGTGATAATAAGAATTGGATATTTACAGATACTGAGAATGAGAGCCTTCACTCCTGAACTTGTCGCGTTGTTAAAATATTTGAACTATTTATAATATGCTTCCTCATAAATAAAATCAATTATATATAATTCGAAATAAAACGTGCTGGTAAACAGATCATCAATTATTACGACGGCATATTATAGCAAATAAGAGTTCCATGGAACTCGAAATAATCTTATTTCGTTGTCGTGCCTTTCACATTAACACGACATCTTTTTATATTTTATGGCTTCTTAACACGACATATTTTTATATTTGGCTGTCGACGAGGTATCATTAGGAATTTTCTGAGGGTGAGGGGGTGCAGCGCCATCCCTGGTATTAATCATACAGTGACCAAGGCATATCACATGGCCATGTCCACAAAGATGCACCAGCAATTGTCCTTTTCCTCCGAGAGGAATTCTACTCCATGTCATTCCTACTTCCACGGCTGTGATTCATATTAAGACTATGACCGTAATTGCATTGAAATAAAATAATTGGCACAGGAGGACAAGCTTACCTTGGTGCCCTATGGTCATAAAATGGAGGTTGCAAAATCGCAGCAGGAAATACTAGAAGACGAAACGGCATACATTAATAGAGCACAAGATAATAACTTCAATCTACAGTTTGTGACTTGCTATAGAAAATGAAGCTCAGCACTATAATTCAACATTATGCCAAGGCCGGATCAAAAACATCGTAACAAAGACAACTAAATTTCGCTTTCAATCTCCAAACACAGCAAAAATACAGACACAAACGTACTAAATCGTGGACAAGTCACACCATGGTTAGACACAAAGATGTAGAAAATCTATCCTGTCATTAAACTAGTGACTAAGATGTCTAAAATACTAAACTTGCAAATAAAGAAAATAACACTCCCATTTAATAGCCGTTCCTAACAGTTTCTAAGCCATATTTAAGAATATATTAAGAGGTTTTGGCGTAAACCATTTGCATAGCAAAAAGGAAAGTCATCAATGACAGTCATATGAAATAACTTACCAATCTTGTTCTCTGTCGGCGAATAGTATGCATTAACATCGGAAGGAATCATACCCCACCTTGAGAAAAAGATCACATCAGATTGACAACATACGTTTCGTAACATGCACATCTGACGTGCTTCAATATCAACATTTATGTACATTCAGATGTAAAATATCCGGATACAAATTTACGAACTTCAGACCATTTGAGATATAAAATACGTAAGTGTGTTTTTAGAGTGAGGCGAAACATAAATGACAAGATGCGAAATCACAACTATAATCCGAGGTTATTTCAAATTTCTCAAATACCTTATTACATGAAATTAAAGCGGTATATTAATTAGCGCGATTTTGTCCTCATCAACGTCAATTTGTTTCGCGTGAATTTTTGCACCGCGTTATTTGTTAAAACGTCAACACTTCATCAAAAGAAAATCCCGAAGACTTGGCTTTAATGCAGACGTGGCAAAGAAGCATAAAAAGATATAAAAATTATTAACATCAGATATCAAGTATAGGATTTCTTGAGAAAGAAAATCATATACACAATGTGACAAATGTTCTTCGTCCAAATCATCTCCATCAGTCCCACCCAATTCCCGCAAAATTTCTTTGGATTTGTCTAAATAATCACGCAAAGCTACTATTTTATTTTACAGCTTCTTTCAAGCATTGACATTTTCTCTGCGTCGTTCCACAGCACTAACATATCTATTACCATTTGTAATCCTCACTTACACTGACGGTGAGTTCTTTGGTTCATTATCTTTCACCTCCGCTGCTACCACTGCACCATGACGCAAAGCATACCAAATGTACAGCGATATTTTTCGGGGCACATCACCATGAAATGAATGTGCAAGTTTGTTTATTGGAAAAAGTTTATTCGTTGTAAATCAGTTTTTCTTTCTGACACATAGATGAAGTAAACTTGGTATAACACAATTTCATTCGCGTTAGTTAATGTTCACGACACGTTGTTTTTTAGCCAGTTCGCGTTAACTTGGTCCGCGTAAATTTTATGCGTGCTATTTGCTGTATCGCTTTAATATCGTGTAATAAGGTAGTCTCAACAAACGAAATCAACAGACGTAATTGAACAACGAAGAAAATGATAAGAAATATGTACTCACTCATTCTTATCCACTGGTTGTCCAAATTTCTTGTAATTTTTCAGATTATAGAAGGTCTTGCGATCCAGAATATTTTCAAAGTATTTGTCACTTAGAACATCAAGCTAAAATAAAAGTACAAGCCACAAAAAAATCACTCGATAGCTCAAAGAAAATATGGAATACTTCAGTGCTGTGGGTGGGACGCAACCTAGACTTGGCCAAGCTTTACAAGGTGTCTCATGCATACACGCAACCAACACATTCTAGGTGCTTTGCTTCAGTCTTACTACAAATCTGATTATGGGTCTGTCAAACCCAGACTGAAAAGGATCATGCAACAGGGTTAGAATGTACTTGGATTCTCGGCACATCTGAGGCAGCAGCACATCAACAATTAAAATACTGTAAACCGAGTACTAGTTTGTTGTGCCAGTAACATTTTCAAATAATCGTCCCCAGCTATAAGCATTTGTATCCCTGCTGTCTTGTACATATATTGCTATTGCATAGTTTTCCTTGTCTAGAAATTCTTGAATTCAATCAATAAATCAATGTGCAATACTAGCACAGCACACTATACAGCATACATGCTCACAATTTTTTAGGAGAAGGGCAAATAAAATTTGATTTTGACCTTCAAGGTGGCCAATAATCACCATCTTTAAAGTTATAGATAAATGAGGAAAGGGTGACTTTACGTAAACAAAATATGTTCACTTTTTGTGATTGACCACCAGAACATAAAAAGAACAGGAGAGAGTCTCTCGACTACAAAATTGACATCAGTGTTCTCGAACCTTACATGCTGCAAGTATTCTCTTTTCAAAGACGAATAAGTTTGTTTGTCACAGGAACCACCAGAAAAGGGTATATCACTAACAACAAGGAAACATTCTAAATAACAACAACACCCAAGTCAAGAAACTACTACCCTGTTTATTTAAGGAGTTCTAAACACTAATTTTTACCACATGGACATTGCGTATGGATACACTTGATGACACAGTAAGATTACAAACTGTTTACATTATAGTATTTAACTGCAACTAAGTGATCCAGCATACCCCGTTGTAAAATATGTCCAATGCCGTATTATTGGTGATGAATTTTGGATATCCAATATTCTCAAGAATTCCCTTTGCCTATAAGAAACAACAATGAAAATTAGCGACTGAGTTAAAAATGGCTTGATAAAAGATGAAAGTCATATTTGTCACTTGCATTTTCGAAAAGATTATACTGCTCAAGGCACTGACTCATCAAACAGGCCTCGAAACAACTTCCAGTCTCTACCGTGGCCTACTGGAACGAGAAATTATTTTAAAAATTCTTGCTAGAAGATAAATACTTATTGCGCAAATTATCCTTAGGGAAGCGAGGGACAATATTTTCAACTGAATATGCTTGACAACATTTGAAACAGCGCGCAAGATACAACAAAAATGTCATTAGCATCTTAAATGTTCACTTCGAAACATTCTGTTGAAATCTCTACTTTGCATACATTGCATACAATGACACTGTTTCCTGTCATCTTATTGAATCTCTTCACAAAATTTTAAGTCAACTTCATCTATGTTATCAATATGGCGACGTGTCACAGTTTGGAATACAAAGTGAAGAATAATGATTTAGTCCTATCAAACGTCTATGATTCGCAATAGTCATAACCTCCTCTAATATAGTTGAAAACTAAAACAGACTTTTATCTCAACAAAGACAAATTATGGCGTGAAAATGACAATTGCTTTCAAAAAAGTTTTGTGTGTGTGTGAATACGAAACTACTTAAGTTACCGAAAGTAGGTCACATGAACCAAACTAACATAAAGCTCTGTTCACCAACATTTCTGCTTTACATAGGCTACAGTAAAAGCTGCTACTTCTCATATCATTAACACAGTTGTGTCATCGCTTTCATCAGTGAAACAAATTCGCCGGTCCTTATTCTGTGACAGCACTGATGTCACATTTGGATACGAGAGCCAAAAAATTGTATGTGAAATCTTTCACATGATCAACGAATAGCTTAAGTTGAACTTGAATATTCAGAAATAAAGGATACCAGGTAAACAAGATATGCAGGCAGAAGCACACTATTGACCAATGTAACACTGCAACCATGAAAAACAAACATTCTTCACTGTTTCCATTTGTTTAAATAATCCCCAGAAATGTGTTTATTTGATCAAAGCTTACTTTTATTCTCGCTGCTGCTTTAGTTTGCTTATCCATCCAAGTTAAACTCTCCAAATTCTCGATAAACACTTGATTAACCCCGTGTATCATTTCCTCTGCCTATGAAGAGTAAAAAGGAAAACAATACAAGATTTTTTGTGGATTTGCTCATTTCGAGAAAGTAAGCACTTATTCTGTTGCACAAAATTCTCACCAGTATTCAACGGTACCAGAGAACAAGTCGCAAATCTCAAAGTTGACAAATCAAGGTCTTCAGTCTGTCGAAAATGGCAGCGATTACATCTTTGATTGAACTGGGCGTGACCGGTTTCTCCAGCATCAAGTTTCATGCAAAAATGCCGAGAACCGTTCCAAATCAATCCAAGGGCTGACCTAAAGAGACATCTGTCACTATCTGGTAATATCCTACATTACCAGAAGTAGGTTTTGACGTACTGCTAAAGAAATATAATGTTTTACACCAAAAAGGTGCAAATCCAAAAATGCAACGATTCATAAAGCCGATCTAAAAATACGAAAGACCAGAATCAAACGAACACCAAATGTAGACATACGTCACACTTTTACATTAAGTCTTCGTGGTCCTTCGTCTACTGGTCCACACTATCTCGCAATATTATACAATGTTTTCCTGGCCTTCATTTGAATACTTGTCCCTGTGACTGTATCACGATACCCTAGGTCTCTTACAAGTTACTGCTGTGACTCTATGGGCATCGCAACGGCAAGCTGGTCACCGTAAATCCCCATGAAAAGTCATCAAGAAAGTCTATTGATATTACTTTTAGAGGGATTTAAGAATGCATTATCTGTGCCCTCTCCTGTTTTTGTACCTAGCTGGCTGGGATGTTAAAATTACAACGTTTAGACAAATGTTTAAGGACCAGGTGAAATCGAACGATCGAATATTTTCATTATAGATAGACAGCTGGGTTTAAACTGTTTATCGATGGCAGTAATTCACATATTATATTTGAGGAAGAAAGTTTCCCAAAGAGCAAGACTCTGGAGATCATCTACAACCAAGTGAAAAAATATGCAAATTTTGGTTTACCCGTGATTGTCATCAAACTACAAGGCTGCAAAATTTTAACCGACATAGTATACATTGTCTTTCTCCAAAATTCCAAATTACTCCCACCGGTTTATCATGTCAGGAGTCGCAAGCTTTTTCTGAGCTACGTTTCGAGAGATCCTTCTCCTATGGTCAGGCTACTAGAAACGAGGTTGCAGAACTGTCTATAGTGACATCGACCGAGATATCCTTGAAAGAGGCGTCAAGACATTTCGTGTTGTTTTGTTCTATTTTCTAATGTTGGCAGTCATATTGCTAGAAGAGTGTAAGATATGTTGATTATATGATTGCAGTGTTGAAGAGAGTGGATGGTTTCTTTTATTTCCCGGGGTTGTGGTGTTGGTCTCCTTGTCTATAATTTTCTTGTTTTTACCAATCGAATGTGTAATCATTTTCCCAGCACTGCTCAGCTATCGTTTGGTGTCACTCCTCTCTACAGCTCTTCTGTGCTCTTTTTCTCTCTGTCTTAAAGATCTCTTGGATTCCCCAACATAGGTGGCAGGACAGGTTTTACATTGTAGCTTGTACACTATATCATTCTTTTCAGTAATTGGTACTGGTTCCTTGGGTTTTGACGGCATGGTTTGTAAGGTGGAATTTGTGTAAAAAGAAACATTGGATGTTGTAGTGTCTGACAATTCTCTTAATCTTTTCACTGGTATTCTTGATAATGGGGAAGCAGATGGTATTCTTGATAATGGGGAGACAAATGGTATTCCTGATACTGAAGAGTTGTTGTTTTTCTTCTTTTTGTTTGGCTGCAGCAATCCTGCTTAGGGCCCTCTGAATGTCCGTAAACTGATATCCATTGGAAAGGAGAACATCCTTCAAATACTTTTTTCCTTCCTTAGCTCAGCAGAAGTTGATATGATGTTTCTTTCCCTTTCAAAAAGAATAGTGATAATACTGTTGGCTGTGGCTGGATGGTGGAATGCGTTGTCGAGGTACCGGTCAGTGTGGGTTGGTTTTCTGTAGATATTGACGGAGATGATGCAATTTGACTGCCTTTTTACTAGTCTTGAAACCATCCCCAAGACTAGCCGGTACATGAGGAATACATCGCAAATACAGGCTCAACGAAAGAGAAAAGGCATTTGAAAATATGGTAAAGCGTAGTGACAGGCAATGGCGGAAAGAAAGCCTAACAATACACGATAATGAACCTACAGGAAAATGAAAAGTCAAAAGCAGTACTTAACCACTCCCTTTGACCTAAAAATACTATAATTCTACTGCGAAAAACTGGTTGGCTATTGAGAGTAGTAGAACATTAGGACTATAGTCAGTACTTTAAGAAACAGGGACGTATTTTTGTTTGTTTAACTGCTGCTTGAGCAGTCTGTTTAAAAGTGTTGCTATAAGTATTTCTGAATACGACAAAAAGCCGCTAGACATCGAGACTGCAAAGGACGATAGCCTCCAAAACAGTACCCAGTTTCGAAATAGCGACTTGTTGCACAGACGAGTGTAGCAAGTCTATACTACCTATCTACTATGGGGGTGAAGTCCAAGATAAAAGAAACCAGGCATGTTCTTTATTTGGACCCCTACCATGGGTAGTGAAATGGACAGGGTAAGATTCTAACAAAAAAGAGAAAGAGTTTCGCGCAAGCTAAGAAGTGAAGCCGGAACGAAGACAAGAAAACCTCCAAAAGAAAACAACAAGAAAAACGGGACGAACAACAGTACAGCTCGCAAAGCAAGCATTGATGCAATCGTAGAGGCTTCAGGAAGACTTCATCGGGTGAGAATAAATTCAGTGGAATATTTTTCATCCTTTTCAAACAGTAAACTCAAAAGGATACATTTGTCATTCCTGACAATGGCCTTATTTGTAATTCAAGGGGGTTGGTCAAAGCATACAAAGCTTCTTTCGAGTAATGACCTGGAACTTTTACCTGGGTCACAAAAATGTGAAAGAAATTATGTTATGCATGAAGCAAAATTAACGAAAATTATCTATTTTGAAAAGGGCGAACACGTAACCAGTTAAAACCACCAGAAACCTTCTAAATGCTCTTTGAAACGTAAATCAACTTACGCTCTTTTGAGCTGCCTGCGTAAACTTTTCTTCGACAAAAAGCCTGCCAACTGCAAATCCGAAGGCGTTACTGGTTGACGTCATGCAAGTTTCCCATCTTGGTGATTCCTCTGTCGTTCCTGATGTTTTCTCGTGATAATCATTATAGGCTTTCCTGTAAGTTCCCAAAAGGGTACCAGCCAGGGAATAGACAGGAATCCACATCATATAGGACGCTTTCAATCTGTAAGAGACGCATGATATCATAGTACTAAAATAAACTCACTAGAGTAAAAACAAATAAAAACAACTGCGGACTGTTTATAGCAACCAAAACGCAAGAGTGATGTACAGTTACTGTCAATAAGCAAATTTTACTGCAACACAGCCATATTCTTATTTTAATCAAAATGGAATGTGCCAATTTGTGAATGTATCAAGCATATTCGGTACTGGCAAGGTAATACGAACAGAGATAAAAGTAAATTTCATTAATTCGCCATGGTTTGTAAACTCAGAATGTGATCTTAAAGTATAATTATACCTTAAAAGATTATTTATTTAATGTTTCAAGCGTTTGCTTATTTGTTATATGCTTCATGTTACTACTTCTGACTAAATCGCAAATCAAGGTTATCAAGGGTCTCTTGATCACGCATATGCAAAGGCAACAACTAACATCAAAAAGCTGTATGGTTATCACTGCCTAAGATACATTGTGATAACTTTGACAAGAGACGACTCTTCCAGTTTCCCCATGTTATCGTTATATTCTCTGACAATTGATGAAAAAATCCTAATACATCTGCCCGTGCGAGCTCTCGGGTTCGAGGTGTGCAAGATCAAATCTTCTCGGCTACTTAGTAGAGTAGCTATTGTGGTAATAGTGCACTCTTACCAAATATATATTTATATTTCCTGTTAACATATTTAACTGCCAAATAAAAAAATTGTACTTACTCATCACGCAGACCGCGAAATAGTTTCCAGGCTCCTCGTATATAGTCGGTCGAATAACACACTAATTTTTGAGTCACTTCGACGTTCTTTCCTGTTTCCGCAAACATCGTATTTAGAAAATGCATCAGCCAAACTAACTAAATAAGGAGCAAATTTGATGTAAAGAGCAAGTTGATTACCAATTTTGGCGTGTGTTAGATATTACAATATTACACATATCGCTACATAAGTTTGACACCTAACCTGCCAAGAGTTTCCATCTTATTTTTTCACGTGAAACTTAACTAAAAATTCAGGCAAAGTCACTATGTTGGTAGTCCGTTTTCACATTCAATCACCGCAGGAATACGTTCGTAAACGTAAGATTAAAAAGTTAATTAAGTCAATGTCTATATCGTTTTAGTGACCAGTGCTCTCTTAAACTAGACAACTGACCCACCACAGGTAGAAGAATTTCAGTGCTAACAAGTCTGTATGACATCCGAAATAAAGAACGTCTTGGCGAGTGGAGAGCAGTATTGTGTTAAAGGGGAAAAAATGACTTCAGGAACAACAAAAGCTACATTCTGACAAACAACAACGTACCGGAATTTCAGTGTAAGTTGAAAATTCTTTCACTGTCATACTCCTGTAATTTTTCTTGAAGTTTCGTTTTTGAAGAACAGACAGCGATAACTGTAAAAAAAATGAGATCATTGATAAGGTGTATTGCAATAAGATAACAGTCACTGCAATCTTCCGCTATGAACCCTCTGAAATATCTCTTTCAACACCCCAAATCAAGAATAAGCTTGTATCAATCGATTGTTGACTCCCCTCTTTGTCGATTGCCAGTCTATTATTTGAGTTTTCTCTAGTAACTGGGCGCATGTTTCCTTCCTTGATTCATCGCAATACACGGTGTTCTTGTCTTCACTGGTACCGAGACAGGGCCCTCAACCCTAATTTTTGGAAGACTGACAAGCCTCCCAAGCCTCCCTACCCAAGTCTCCCTTTACTTACTTTACACATTTACCTTGCTGGATGGTCAGAGACAGCCAAAATACCTAAATCTGTGCATAAGGGCTAAATGAATGACCAATAAACAAAAAAGCCAAAGCACTTTCTGGTCTTCCATAAACAGAACGTAATAGCAAAACTGACATAAACTTGAAAGTAGTTTCCAAGCTCCCACGGCAAAATACGTTAATAAATATTCCTTCACTTGGCTTCCGCAAAACGTTATACACAAGCTTAAATCTGTGTAACTGTTTCTTATCAAACTACACAATTCATGCGATGAAGACTGACTATAAGTAACAATACACGTAATTTACATTTTACTCATAGTAGGCGTAGTTCTTACTACTTACATTTGCTAACTTCTTTTCAAACTCGAACACTTCCTCCATTAGTTTCACCTGAGTTTCATTTGCACCAAGGTACGTAACTACTGTATTTGTCAGAGTACGGTATGCATCACGAAACTAAGACAAGAAGAAACGTAGTATTTATAACCATAAACGCCACTTATACAAATATATAAAAATGTCACATAATAATTTTGATTTCATTTCGAATAAACTGTTCAATGTCTTACAACAACTGCAGTTCTTAATGTTTATATAATTTAAAGTAAAAAGCTTGACTCCATAATTATGTCGACCTAGTACAACACTTTAATAATCATAATCAGAAGGATAGGAATCGATAGGAATCGAATGACACAACTGTTAGAACAGTGAATTCGACTTAACGCAGATAGAAAACTGACTCTTTCTATGCAAGACAGGGGGATGGGCGTATTCCACGTCAATATCAATTTTGAATACAAAACAACTGCATCTCACGACTACCGTCATGTCTATAGTAAATCTATCATTACAAAAAAGCCTTCAATTGTAATGCCAAAACGGATAGTTGGGGATTTCGAGATAGCTACCAAGAATTCATGCTGCTACTTGAATAGAATTTTTATACTCTGAATCATGTACCGGGTATTACTTGAGAAAGATTGAACTGCGACCATATAATTACTGTACTAACATATAACAGCCATGCGTTAAAGTTTGTGACGTTTAACTTCATGCTACTGTACATAAGAATCTCCTACCTTTTTATGGTAAGACGAATTCTGGAGGTAAGCATCCTTTGATAAAAGTAAGCCAGACTGATCAAACTAATAGAAATAAAACAGGAGGTTATAACTCATTAATATGGAATCCTAATAAGACATTGAAAAATACTAGGTGGCAAATCTTTCAAATGAAACCAAACCAGGTTTATGTTCGATTTTTCCTTTCTCTCATCGCCGAAGGTCAGTAGTAAACAGAATTATCGTTAACTATTGCGTCCTTAAAGTGGATATTTATTAAATGTTTACGATGTTTCAGTAAATCGCTCTGAAAACAATTTCACCGTAATGGGCTTAGGGTATTTTGGGTTATCACATATTTCCGCGATGTAACACTGAGAATCGAGTTTATGTAGGCGAGGCTGGAATATTGTAGTTCGGTAGGGAAGTATGTCATTCCTTAAGTATATCGTGTTTTCTTTGTGTGCGGTTTGTAAGTTTTGTAACTTAGCATTTACGTCTGTCATACTGTTGTACTTGTATTTGATAACGACATTAACGTTAATGGAATATATTCTGTTGCTAGAAAACATATCTTCAGTGGAGTATATACTACAGCCCGCCTTGATAAAAAAGATACGACTGCCATTTCTTTATTCCATTTCTCTATTCATGTTAACTGGTGGTGTTATCGGTAGTGAAAAAATTATACCCTTATCCAAGATTTACCTTTCGTGAAGTAAGCTACACATTCGTCAAGTAAGCTACACAAGAACAAGATATATTTAAACATAGCCAACCGAAAGTAAACAAGCTGAATTATTCAAAAGGCGTAAAAGAGGGGCAAATATGAAATTACAAAGGTTTAAAAGGATAAAAAACTATGACACCTAAGATTGTGAAAAAACCCTTAGAAATAAAGCACAATTAGTGAAAAGAAGGAGGATAAAGGTAAAAACAGCCATACTTGTACTAGGTTTGTAAATAACTGTTTATATTTCCACAATAATTAATGATCTAAGGAAGAATTCAATTGCAGTTAAACTGACAAAAACAAGATAATGGCTATAACTCAGCTGCTTTGTTGAAGGCGATGAATTTACGTTAAATTAGCATCTAAGAATGGCAAACAATTAAAACTAAATATATCGAAACCTCTAAAGCATGATTATCACCTCCAGAAATTCCCTGCTCCTTTCATTCTTATCTTATTGGTATTCTATTCACGAAAATAACGGCACGTATACTTACTATGATGACATTTTCCGTGGAATTTTTTATGTTTTCCCCAACATACATGTTAAACAAGGGGGCATAAGACAGGTTTTTATGGATGTCAAGGAAGACTTCAGTCCAGTTCCAGTTCTTCACCGTGAAATTTGGGTCAGTAACAGGCCATGATCTGTAACGCTTGATTACATTCTTTAGGGGCTCATCTCCTCTTTTCTCGATTTGCTTTTTATTCATACAAGCAATATAGTAGTCCACTGCCTTTTTCACTGCTTTTGTCTGAAAGAAAATTAGAGAAGAAGTATGTGCCGTGATAGTCAATTAGAAATCAGGCAAAATGCGCATTTCAACATATAGTCACTTTAGAGCAGTCTTCCCTTCTTAATGTGTTTCGTCGCAATTTCTTGTTTACGCCCTCTGACAGCTTAGTTCAAACTTAGGAATATCTCAGGGAATGCACTTGCTTATTCTAGACACGAGAGGTCTAAAACAGATACCTTAAAGAAAATCGCTCATAAATTTTAAAAAAGATTTCCATATTGATCGGCATCTTTATCTTCAGTATACATATGAATAACGTGATAGGGATGCCTGCTACTGTTCTCCGGTTTTGAGTCCTAAAGTTTGAAAGGCACCTCCTCGTGTCTCCCTCCCCAACTCGTTACCGACTTGAATCAACTCTTAACCTTGATGCTGGCAGCTTAATCAGGGTGGGAACCCAACGTGAGAGAAACAGAGAAAGAAAGAAACAAACAAAGAAAGAAAGAGACAGAGAGAAAGAAAAGACAGAGAAAAAGAGAGAAAGAGAGACAGAGAAAAAGAGACACACAGAGAGAAGGAGAGACAGAGAGAGCGGGAAAGACCATAATTTACCACCCAAGTTTACCTCGAGAGCCACACGAACGTGTGACGAAGTAATCAGTACATCCAAGACATTTGCTACATTTAAAAATCAATTATGTACACTTCAACAGATTCTCCTTTTGTCTTTTTTTAAATAAAAACATTAGAATAGATTTTCCGTTCCATGTTTCACAAGGCGCTAGTTATGATTCCATTTTTTCTTTGGATAGGCACTAATAAAAACATTAGAATAGATTTTCCGTTCCATGTTTCACAAGGCGCTAGTTATGATTCCATTTTTTCTTTGGATAGGCACTAATAATTTTCTTAATTGGTTGAGGTATATACATACCTCAAATGTTTAGTCTATTGTATCAGTTGATATAATACATTCGAAGATGCTGTGTTGTACGTTTCAACCATAAATAAGAATAATCTCACAAAAAAAAACTCACCGAGGCATTAATTTTCTTGTTGATAATATCATTTATTTTTGCCTTGAGGTATACCGAATTTTCTTTCGACAGTGTGCTGAAAGTACTGACCATGCTACTTGAGTCGGGAATAGGTGTATTTTTTAACCAGCCTCCGCACGCAAAATGATAGAAGTCTTTGCAAGGATCAACATTCAAATCCATCGCACTTATTACTCCTGTATTAAGAGGAAAAGGGTTTAGTGTAATTAAGAAAGAATGCCAACTGTTACCCACCACAAGTGTTTGAAAGTGAGTATTGAAATAATTATTTTGCCTTAAATAAAAAAACTCGAAAGAACATTACGAAAGATTAACACAGTAAAAGAGAGCATGAGCAGCAAAAATCTCCCTTATACACTAGAAAAACAAACGAAAACAACAAAATCAACAAGAAAACGTAAAAACCTCCTTATGACAAGAACAACAGAAGGGATGGGGTTAACAACGACGTTTATGGACGCAATTTCCATATAAAACCAAAGCTAAGGAAGGTAATACCAACCAGGACCGCGCTGAGTAGGTTTTCCTTTGGTCTTGTGCAAAGACGTCAGAACTTTCTTGTTTGTTATTTCTTGTGCTCTTAAATTGGGAATTTAAAGTATTAATAGTCAGAAAAAGGAAGTTCTCATACTGACAAGTGACTGCCTCAAAAATAATGAAGTCCTTGGATGTTGTATAGCAAAAGAGTGCTACTCTTTATTGCAACTGTCGATCGGCTGAAAGGACAAGATTCTTGTTGTTTCAAGCAGGGTATCATAAATTGGTCAAAAAATAGCCCTGGACTTATTGTACTAAATAGCTCGACTCTAAAAGACGAGTCAAAGGAAGCCAGAGAGTAACTGACCACATCAAGCTTCCGAACCCTACAAAAAAAAGACAACCCAAATGTGCCCAATATAACTTAATCTGACATATAACTATTTTCTCACACAACTGGCTGGAGTTCCTGGCTTGAGAATGGACAAAAAACGAATTAGCGCTACGCTTTCCAAAAATCTAGTTCTTTAAACATTTGTCAATGCCTTGACGTATACGTAATCTCTAAGCACTTATGGCAAGTACATCTGTTGCAACACTTGTCTGATTTTAAAAACTTTGTGTTGTCTCCCTTTTCAACCTGTACGGTATTTTGAGGCTTTTTGTGTCTAGGTAAGAGATCATTAGAATACTGAAGTGAAGTTAAGCTTTTCTAACATCTCAATAATGCCCTATGCAGAAAATAGTTGATGATTTACTGATTGTCACTAGCCAGTACTTATGGGCAGTAACTTCATATTGATCATTTAGGCCGTCATTTTGGTTCTCTGGCAGCCGTTTAAATCTTGTAATCTTCTCAGCACGCGTTTTCCAAATGGAAATTCACGTCTGTTATTGCCCCAAAAGAATCTTGAATAACACAAATAGACGATAATAGCACATTGATTTCGCCTTTACTTGGATTTAAAGTGATATTGGACTCTAGAGACGACAAAAAAATCCAGTAACCAAGTATGCCGACACGCCAAATTCAATGTTTTTGCTACGTACGTGCGGTTACCCACCTCGAATTGACTACGAGACAGTTGAGTTCTTTTACTCTTCTGGGGAGAGATAAAAGAAGCTGTCAAAGCGTAACAATTATCGCTACGACATAAATGGAACCGTGAGCCTATCAGCGTGTAATGCTGACAATACAATAAAATCAGCCATTTTAAGCTCAAAATACTTTGGAGGAGACTGCAATCTAGTCGATGTACTAATCATCCAAACTCCCTTCTCACTCTCCAAGAGGATGCGCGTCTGAGAGCATCTTTTGAAAAGATAACGAACGCACGAGACAGGGCACCAGATGGAAGGCCAGCGCAAAATAGAATGAGTACACTTAATTGTAAAAGTGACTTATGGAGACATTGATTTCTCTCTTCTTTAATTTGTTCAAATTTCAAGAAATTGTTCAAATAACTAGTTGGATTTGGATGCAGCAACAAATGACACGTTTTCGGATGCCAACTGTACTCTTGGTATCACAGAACACGACGTAGTCGTTGTGCATAAACGTCCCACCTTATCGGTATACGTAAAAATAACAATTACGTAAGTTATTTGATATAACAACCATAAATAAATTAAAAAATAATTGACAAACATTGAGAGAGCAAATTAGATTTTGTAAAATAATATCCTTAAGATTGAGACGTCAGATCCAAGCACGAATATGAAGACGATGACAGTCCGCACTCACTATTCATAATGACATATTAAGTGCAATTATGTGTCCATAAGTGAGAACATAAAGGCCATGACATCTCTGATAGAGGGATCGTGTACTATCATCAAGTGACACACCGCGAGATCAAAATAATGTCACGCACTTACGAAAGCTAGATACAACAAAAGATTAAACTATTAAAATGTGTTACTTAAATATCCACGTTCATGACGGAATTCCTGTATAAGACAATAAAATTAGTTCTACAGCAAAATATATTTCAGTTTTTCACCCCGAGATTACGAACGAGGACGTACAAATAATTAACTTCTCGTTACAAACAGTGTCCACGATTGCACTTACTGCAGCAATAAAATATTACGATTGCCTTTCGGATATGACACCGTGTAATGAGCCTATCTTTCCCAAGCGTAAACGGTCGGCGCCAGTTTCTTCCCAGACACAAAACCTACGTTAACGGGCAAGGCACAGCGGCAAATTTTTGAAGTCAATACAAAGGTCCCCTTATGATACAGCCCCACTCTAAAAGTTATACGGTGAAGAAGGTTAACACTCCTACCAATGTCATCATACAACAATGTAAGCCACAGGTATTTCCTCTTATTCATTCACATTAAATAATACAGCCTCGAGTCTTAGTAACATTAAGATAGAACAGTACCGTTACAAAAAATTTTCATTCGAGGTTCCCGTAAAAGTTTTTGATAGTGTTAATGCTTTGCAACCGGAAAGGAATGCCGTGACTGTTACAAACTACAGCGTCCATACTTGACATTGCATGTTTAAGTGAAGTCATTAGGATATGTTTTAATAACGACTGATTTTGAATAGTTTTATGATTACCTACGTAGTTAGTTTAGCACAGGGACAAGAAAAGAGGTGAATTGAGAGACTCAGTAAACTATCAACAAAGTGCGACCTCATTGCAAAAGAAAACTCTTTTGCTCTTATATTCCGCCTGCAGTAATCTGCAAATCAACGACTGTGTGCTGCTCGCGCTCTAATCCCCTGATGATCCCTCCGAGGCACTTCGGTTTGCAGGTCTATAGAAGTGACGTAAACACACTGACTGCGTAGTTCTCTTGTCAAAAGACCGTGTGTGAAAAGGGATTAAACTACTTAAATGATAGAGGCGAAGCTTCGCCGCCAAGTGTGGAGAGGCAAACGAACCATGTACGAGTTTTCCTACTTACGGTATCTTAAAGTTTGATTCATCATCATCTTTCCTTACCCAGTTAGCGGTAGGTGCAGCGAGCCATGAACACAAGACCTCAGATTAAATTTCCGTCTCTCTGGTCATGCCACCTTAGCTCTAGTGGTGTATACCCAGTCTAGTCCATCAAAGAATACATAACCCTTCAACTGTCACCGTCCAAATGTAAATGTCCTGTGTGTAAATGACAATGAATTATTTGCTATGATTACTTAAAGACAATTACCTCTTCACTATTGATTTTTCATCCCTGAACATCATGGCCTCTAAAGCAGGAAAAGTGTTGTTTAATATCGTTCCCCTTTACCATGACCGAAAAGAACATTGACAATGTTAAGATGTTTTACATTTGCTGTTGCAAAGAAGACGTACAAAAAAAGAGCCATTGAACTCTTCGTTCGTGCGAGTCTTCTTCGTAGTAGACAACACGTCGTTGTCATAAATATCAATCATTCATTTTAAGAGTGAAATCAACTCTGGTTTTAAGATAGCCCTTATAGATGGCTGTGGTTACACTAGGTGTCGAAAACTCATGCCAATACTTCATTATCACATGGCGCTAAGGACAGTGAAAGATACCATTTTGAAGTGCTAACCTAAACTTTGTGACATATGGTGTGTACTATGAAGTGCTAAAGCGTACAGCACTAGTTTTAAGATGCTTGATCTAGGACCTTAGCAGGTCACTTGAGTAATGACGATAAGGGGAATTAACAATTCCCGACAGAGGGAACGAAGTCGGAATGCTGCATTAAACCTAAGGCCGATGAAAAGAATTACTGTTACCCCCGTGATTACATTATCGTCTGGTAAAAAGGCATGCATCAGAGTACATCCCAATGCATCACTCCTTGAAAAAAGTGCATCACCCCTTAAAAAAATATTGTCTCCGAACTAATGTACAGCTACACTCAGAACAACCAACAGTTACCCTACCTCCTTAAGGTACGCTCACACGGTAGTTTCGATCTATAGAATAAAATCGGCAAGGAGCCGGCCAAACGGGGAGTGGTTTCTACGATACCGGTTTGTGTGAGTGTTGAACTGCATTCAAACACGACAATTTCTAGTGTTTAAAATAGAAGTGTAAACTAAAGTTTTATTACGTTTAAATGCTTTGTCCTGACATTATATATAGTAACATCAGACATTCAACTTTTTTAACAAGTGCTGCGATATACGATGCATTCATGGAGTCTGACATTTTAGAATTAGTAGTCAGTTTCATATTCGCTGTCTTACCGAGACATCAAACCAAGCACTCAATCAGGTAGATCGCTTTTGGAAACAGTTCTCGAAAACCAAGTATTTCTACAATCATCGCGCCACGTTTCTGACTAGTTTCTGACTAGTTCATTGCAGTATGCAATGAACAGGGGGGGACAGGCCCATTGTGATGCCTTGAGGACCATCCTACGTTTTTGAAAAAACAATTTTTCTGCGCAAATAGTCTTAAGCTCAGTCTGTATTTCATTAAAGCTCTCTACTGCATGTAGCTTCGAGCTGACCTCAAACCCTATAACAATGGCGGCTTGTAGTGTAAAAGAATCCTAGAACTTATCTTTTTCTGCCAAACGGTGATCGGTTGACCAGTTTTAGCAAAGTTTTCTGACAAACAACAAGAAAAGCTGGGAAGTTTCATTTTCATTAGGCGCCTTCTCGCTATCTTAATTGCTTCCAGGTTCGAGATTTTTTAATCCGTCGTTTAAACAGCCGTACTGCTACAAGCTGTGGTTGCAAATGCTACAATACCCACGAACCAAAGTCGTTCGGCGCAAACATGAGGCGATAGTCAAACTTTTCTTGTGTTACACGGAACTAAAAGGACAACTTTCCAAATCTCAATGTAAACGTTGAGCAACCAGGCATGACAGACCGCATCAATTTACTCTTAAAAATCACTTCGTCAAACAGAGCAAGCATGAGTCTGTTTAACGTTTCAAATTTCAAGAAATTACATTTCTCTTTACTCTAGTGAATAGCAGAACGTATTCGCACTGTCATCAAATGTTATTGTTATCGTTAAGGTATGGCTGACAGGAGATATGATCCTTTGGAGTTGACTCCTTATCAGTTTCAGTGATCTGCAAATTACGACAAGCTTGGTGTTGGGTTTTGATGTAATCTACACAGTAAGTTAGCTCCATGCCAATGATCTGCTTCTTTTATCATGGGCATTTGCAAGATAACTTTCAAAAGCTGGAACTAATAGCTATAATTAAATCAAACAAATGTAGCATTGTAACGGGATTCTATTTACGTTCCACCAGATTGCAATATTTTATCATCAGAATTAACCTTTGCATTGTGCAAAAATGTTCGGTCCCAATCATGCCAAAATCTACATCCATAATACTTTAGCTTTAATTTTTGGGAGGGAAGTGTGTTTTGGTAACGTTAGCCTATATAAAACCTACAACAGGAACCAGATGACGATGGCCATTGGGCATAGACTTTTGGATACGAAAACCTGTTAAACGTGATATTGCTGTGAGGAAACTTAGTAACAATTGCTTCAAGGTTACTGTGTATCTAACAATTACACGAACACATCACCATGATATAGTAAAACCATAGCAATAACAAGAACAGATGTCATATCTGTTTGCAAAGTTCAGCTCACGTTTATAAGAGTAAATTTGTTACCATTGAATACATCTAATTAACTTCAGTTCTTGTTGTTCGATTGTTCATGCTTTAAATTTACAAGATAATCGTTTTGCAATGTACAGTGCGGTTTCATCGGTCATAGTTCTCTGAAGAATTGACATCTTCCCGAAAAATGTGATAACCTTTAACCAAGCTGTTAAAATTCCGTCTCGCACTTGTGTCACGACATGGCCTGCCAAGCGAGCATTAGATATCCCACTACCATATCGGGGCCATGAGGTGTGTGTTTACGCCTTTCAAAACCTGGGGTTCCTCCAAAGTATAAAATGACTGAATAAAACAAAAATTTGGGGCGCTGTTGAATTACATTATGCAAACTATCCACGGAAATTAATATATGAAATTGGAGTGGATTTAAATTTTTTCAAAAGAATACTTGTACAGAATCTTCCCGCAAATATTTGTGTCTTCTAAATTAAACATACTGGCAGTTCTTGCTTGATGGTTCGAAATGAAATCTTAAGACAATCCCTTAGTTTACTCTCTTTCACCTGCTACCGGTGTTAGGATTCTTGACACTTTAAGGGCAAAATTGAGAAATAAAAGCATATAGCAAGCTATTTCAAACGCAAGGATTTAATTTGTTCAGTGTGCCACATTCTTAAAGGAAAGTCTCTATTACTGTGTTACCAAATACCTTTTCTCTGAACATCAAAACGTACAAACGAAATGACAAGAACAGGCAACCTGAACTCTATACACATTCACGATCTGAGGTCACATGCTCCACTGCAGAATGGCAGAATAAAAGTAACATTAAACTATTACTGTACTTAATGACGCAGGCAGCCTTTAGAAGTATGACAGAAATAATATGCACAGTGTACAAAATAGGAATACTACAAATATAGGAAAACAAGAATAAAGTTCACTTACTGGCTGAAATTTGCACACACCCTGGTCTCATGCATACACGCTCTTTAGATGCAGTCTGATGGACGGTAGTTGTGTAAAGAAAGATGAACACCATCGCCAAAATTATAACGACAAACAAAGTGAGAGCTAGCAATTTGACAGCATTCCTCTGTCTGTTAAATCTTCGGATAATTATCGCCTCCTCTCCGTTCGCCAATTCATATTTTGGCGACTTAGTATGATTCAATTCCATGTCCGATTTAAACAAAATTGCTTAAGTAGCTAACAGTTCACCAGTCCTAAAAGCTAGACCTGGAAAATTTGAACGTAACGGCCCAATACGATAATTTTACGACTGTCAATATTGTGAAACGACAGCGGCTGTACAGTCCTTGGGCTGTAGTACACTCACAAGCCCCCTTTGCGTTTTGCTATAACGATAATCAATATCGATGTCCCTTTAAAACCGAAGTAAAAGCACGCACGAAAGTTGATAGTTAGCTGCAAATGATATGGAACGCGATCACCTCTCCTCAGTTCACTGTTATTATTTCACAACTAAAGTAATAACACATTTTTCTTGTACATCGAATCAACTAAAATCTTACTTTATGTCCGGCATGAAGTGACTTCAAGCTGCTAGTCCTGAGTTAGAGAACAATGAGTCTTTCAAAATGTAACCAGTTTGTTACCAGTGAACGTTACTACTACTATGCGTTGGCAGTGCAACGATATTCACAGGTGCTTTACCTTATTCTGTGCTTTTCGTAAGTCGTCGCCAATCTGTACACATGAAACTTCACTTGTTGTGTACACTAAAGGCAAATACTTTCACGTAAGTACTCCCATTGCCTCTCTTATCGTCCTTTTCAACTCGCTATGCTCTCAAAATTGAGCACAAGTCCATTTGCAAAAAAGCCTGTAAGTTCATTTTTATTCAATTCGAATGTAAACAAATGATCACAGTTCCTGACCAACAAATCCGGTGACCGGCAAAGCTTGCTTAACAGAACAACATAGAGATACAAGCTGCAATCTATGACAGCTTTCAGTAAAATCTACTGAGAACAATGAAGAACTATCGACTTGAATAAATAGTCCAGAGAATAGTCTATCTCATACATTTTCTTCTGAGGTCAACAAATAACAACCATTCACGGTGGACATTAAATTCTAGGCAGAGCAGTGTTGCGTAATTGAATTAAAACAGCAAAGTAAAAGCTGTTCTCTTAAATTGTAATGATATTCCCAATTAACGGTCATTCGCTAGATTAACATCAGCACACGATCATTATCTGTCAAAAACTTGAGATGCTTGGATTCTTTCCCAGACGAAACTTGCCATTCTCTTCCTCAACTAACACTGACTGTTCAATTTGACGACCGGTTTTTACCCTATAGCAGAGGCGGTGTTAATTAAAAGGCCCAAATTACTGATTATGAGCACGAGAAAAGCCTATCCAGTGAGCCTTCGAATCAAAACATGGGTGGCTTTTCCTATCTCACGTGCATTTAAACCTTAATAAGCACGCCATAAACGTTAAATCCGGAAACATCCGTAAACAAGCCCTTTTATGAAAGGCTAATTCTCCGCAGCTGTTTCGATCTGGATTTTCTCTGATGTTTTTCATAATTAACTAATTTTTCCGATACAATCAAAAGAAATGTTACTGAGTAGTAAAATTTTAAATATTTCGTTCACACCAGGGTATGTTCTTGGAAAGGATAAAAATATCACAGAAGTTTTGAGGCTTTTACAGTGCACAAGAAACGTGGGAAAAATGAGAACATTATCACATCAAATATCGAGTAACAGAGGCAATGAAAGCTGTTAATACTTGAGTACGACGGACGTTGGCATATAAATCAAATTTAACGACCATGGAAATACAAACGAGTATTAATATGCTATTTCCCCTTGATCATTCGCAGTTCCATAACGAGTGAAGTGCAAAAATGTCATTATCTACATAATACAAACAATTATATTATTTTGTTTACTTCCAACATCCTGTATATTAAGTGCTCGTCCCGCTCCCTCTTTGAAAGGAGTGACAAGCCAAAGAACAAACAATTTTACAAAACTTAAGAAGCAGGCGTCTGAAAACATCCTTCAAATTCACCGACGTAAATGCAGAAACGTTTTTAAGCTGCTTTACAAAACATCCTATGAGGACAAATTTTCCTATTTCATTTCAAAGAGCCTAGCGGGCGAATTTTGCGAGCTTAAAATGAGAACAAGAACAAGTTTATTTCCGCCATTCCTGCTTGGAAAGATCACATTATCAAGCAAATATCGTATCTCCAGAGCAGAGTTCCTATCATACACTTCTGACATCATAACGTTGCTTGTTTGGTAAATTGGTTCTAGGACACCCAAATGGCTGCGAAAAGGAAAGTGCCTTTATAGAATGAGTTGGTCATATAGGAACGTTTGTGGATAATGTGGATAAACTCTTCATAACCTAATATAGCATACGCAAACGCTCCAAATATGCAATGCAGAATATGACAGAACATTTGTGATGAATTCAGCTGAATAGGTAATTTGCTTGGCGACAATGTAGTAACACTTCAAGACCACCTCTCACGCCACTTGTTTTAATTCTTCCTTCAGGTATCCAGATCAAATGTTCGTAGTGCGCTGAAGTATAATTTTTTGCACTTACGCAAGACAGAACTTCCAAACAGACAAGCAAAGCCTAAGCGGTTGACAGCAAAATCAGCGTTATTGATGACACCAACATTCCCATTGATTTGTAGCTGTTGTGAAGTTGGCTCTCTCGCATGTACGTGTCCACAGGGGTCCAAGGACCGGGCCTACGTGGTCGGTAGCACATGCTTCTCTCCATACGTGGGTTTGGCTCCACGTGATTTTTTTGCGTCCGATTTTGAGGCTCGCTCGTAAACTAACGTGAGTTTCGAGTGAGCAGTTGTATCGATTTGGAAATGTTTGGAAAAATATAATCTTACTGTTGAGAACATGATTTTCTCCACTTCATATTGTGTCCCGCCCAAGATACAGTAGTAGCATAATACGCCAGAGGTATGGAAAAAAAGGCCGTATTAATGAACTATGTGCAAAGTATGTCTTAGGTGGTTGAACGCAATCTTCAGTGGGGTTTGCAGCCCTACAGGATCAGAAGCCTCTTACCTGCACAAATCTCGGATTTTCAATTAATACAATGAAAAATATTCCTCATTTAAAAGTTTATGTTTGCCCCAGACTGCCATCTGACATAGTCGGTATTTATTTCCTTTTGATCGACTCAATCACCATCTCCTTCTACTGCAAACGTGGGGTTACGGTCAACAATACCGTAGCTAGGTTAAATTCATATCTTTGGATGAATCTTTTTACAATTCACTCCTTTAGAGCACTTAGGAAAGTCCTTATCTTTTTCCTTTAATTTGATTTTATCGTGATTTTTCAATAAAATATGCTACGATAAAGGCCTTTCCATTGATAGTACGACATCTAGCCCGCTTGTCTTATCTAGTACATCAGCATTCATACCACATACAGGTAATCTGGATTATTCAGTAGAACTCATCCACCCCTATTTTTCTAAAAACTGACGTATGGGAACCTGCTACCATACCGCGACTCAATACTTATCCATTCAACAAAAATTGTAAGGTTCAGGCTGAGGCTTGCAAACTACACCTGTATTAGTATCAGAATGATAAAGATAACGCACTACGATGTGCGACTCACACCTTCATAAGACCTTTCATATCGCATCACTTGCCAAGTAATCGTGAAATGCAAACTGCAAGCACGATGCCGGAAAGAAATCATGAACTGAAAAACACAAAAATATGTCAACAGGAATGGATCCCAATCGAAAGTATCACTAACAGGTGTCTCATTGTTTCAACGATAAAAGTTGGACCGAACAAGAAAGGACAAAAAAGCGACTTAATTTTGTGTCCTTGCTATAATACCGGACTGGACTATATTTTTCCCAACGTACTGGAACTAGTCGTTAAAAAATGTTCTCTAATGGACATTATCCAGTCTAGCCATCAAACAAAAGCATTTTAAGAGATTCACAGACACAACCATGCATATGTCTGCATACGTAATTTAAGTCTGCGTGCAAACTTCAAAAGAAAACGACGTTCCATAACAAAACAAATATACAAACTAACGAGAAATTCGAAGGGCACATGCGTCCTGCAAGTACAAATCAGGATTCATATATTCACACAAGCACATCTACGTTACTTTTGGGTAGAAAATTACCACAACAGCGATATAGCCATCACGGCACAAAGGTTTGGTGAAGGACATTCAAAGTCTGAGGGTTGCTAGTTCGAGCCCAGTCTGCTCCCACTTAGTGCAGCTATTGTGGTAATGCCCACTCTTGACAAATATATATATCTATATATATACACAGATGGACGGACGGAGAGATGTTGCGATGCACAGATGGCGAAATAGATAGAAGGCGAGATGGGGAGATAGAGACGGAGATAAAGATAGAGACGGAGATACAGACAGAGATGGAAAGATAGATAGAGAGATATGTATATTTATACATACATGAGTATACTTATATATGCAGATAAGCATATATGAACACATATGTTTTTTGTTTATGTCAATTCAGAAGTCCCCAATTCCCTTGCCCTAGCTCGCTAGGGCAACGCTACTAAAGAATGTCCTGAACTTATCACCAACTTTCCCAACCAGACTCATCTTCGAGACAGAAAGATTTGCCAGCATAAAAGTACGATATGGCTCCACCAACAAATTGCTTTGCCTACATTTAATCTATCATGCTAATTAGTTTGAATTTTTTGACTTTAAATACGACATTCCAAAACATTACAAAGATAAAGATTATTCAACGAAAGTAATTTTTCTTGTTCTGCCAAGACATAGCCAACAAGGAGGGGAGGAGTTCTGTGAAGCAAGCGATTAACGCCATCACTACAAGATAATTAAAAAATAGTTATCCCTGATCCTTTGTAAATGCTTCATAAAACTAGACATGCCTACTCTTTGTCGTTACTCTCAAAATACTTAACTGGTACATCACAGGACAGATCTTCAGTACAATGATATCAACATTCAATCATTCCCCGTTAAGTTTGCATTAACGTGCTTTGTTAAGCCGCTTCTTTTCATAGCTGTTCTCTTCACAAGGCTCGATTTCAGTTCCTTCACAGCAGCATGAGTTCTGTCTCAATCAAAATGGTTTTGCACTTCGTGACATCAAAACAAATTTTTCTTTCCAACATTGCTGAAAAATGTAGCAGCGTGTCACGGCAAAAGAAATGGTCACATCTATGCGCTTTTAAAACAGAACATCCAATTTTCGACTCACTCCAAACACAAATTTGTCATTCATATCATCATTTTCGTACTGCAGACCATATTCCTTCGTTGTGAGGAGCGATGGAAATTTTGCTGAGTAACGTGACACTGCTTCATGTTCTTAATCGCCACACCTGGAAATGCGTAGACCTTGTCACGAGAATGACTTGTGACGTGTACTTGTCGTTCATGGACTATCATGGACTCTTCCCAATCTGCAGATTTGCGTAAAATTAAAGATGCTCTGGCTAAAACCTACTCTTAACAAACATCTATTCAATGCCAAACTTACCTTCTAATGTTCATTCCATTAATTCTACATTTTTCCTTTCTACATTATAATGGTCTTCCCCTTTCTCTTTTTGTTTGCATCGATTTATTATGCAACTCGAATTAGGTGTGATATAACACTTGGTTACTTTTTGGTTTAGTTTTTCTTCGAAACAACAACAAAATTCACCCTTATTTACAGTTACGAAAATAGGTATGAGTTTGTGAAGATATAAGGAACTTACAATGTAACGCGACAGACTATTACCTATATAAAAATTTAAAGTATCGTAATACATTAGATCAAAATTGGTCTCCATGGCTTATTCTAAGTAAAAAGGGGCAACTAATATTAGTCTTAACAATAAATGATAAAAATTGTACACGTTAACAACCAAAAATATGGCACAAGACAAATTCAATAATTCAAAGGATGCACTTCGATCCACATTTGACAGGAGAATCGAAATAAAGATTTTGTCCTAACCCTATACTTATAGCCCTCTGTTCAAATCACATTTGGCAACAACCATTCTAATTGTGCTGATATTTTTCTGCCAATCAGACAACTATGGCAACAAACAGGCACGCGCGGCCACGAAAAGGCAAAACAGCGACAAAGCTAGGAGTGATCATGTGTCACAGTAAACGAAGAGGTTGACGACAGATATGAAAATGGAAACGTCAGGTTCGATCCGATAAGGAGATTATTTCGAAAGTCGATTTCCGATTTGTGACGTTGATTTTAGCTTTCATTGACGATCTCCATTGATGTAATGCAATCTGATATGGATAGTAGCAACCGGTCTATAGTGAATAATAGAGAATTCTTGAGATTTTTCATCAAGCTAATTGGATCATATCAAAAAGGTTATTGGCTGTTATAACCTGAATGCGGCCGATACTCGTCTTATCTGTTAAACCCGAGCATATAAAGTATATGCATTTTTATAATGCAAGTACAGATTAGGAAAATTCTTGACTTCTGCGCTGCCTTTTTGTAATATTGCGTCTAACAGTACTTTCATAGTTAAGTGTAAAGAAAGCAACATAGTTCGGATGCATAGTCGACTTTGAGTTAATTGACAAATGGGTGGATTTATTTTTGTATTGTTAGTCATTTGCACAAAGAATCTTGATAACAGAGCAAAATAACACTTCATAAAGCGACTCTTCTTCATGTTATTTCTTCGTGTCGCAAACAAAAACCCTAAAATACACTCTCATGCAGCTATACAGTTTCACTACGAGCCATATTATAAAGTGTTTTTTGAGGTTTATAGTTCTGTAGTACAACCAAATCATGGCAAAGCTTGTCCGGGATGAAAAGCTATGCAAGTTTTGTTGATATAAAATGTCATGCGCAGTAAGTGTTTTGCTTCAAAACTCATTGCGTCAAAATTAACGTGAATTCGATCTAACAGTGACGCACTCAAGCCTATCTACCACGACTAGTAACTACAGTAACTAACTGTTCAACTTACTGATCTACAACTGACTCACTGGTTCTAATTTTACGTTTGAACGACAATTGATTCGCAAATTCATGTCCCCGTCAAGGCTGGTTAGTGCGCTTGTAATACTCATGGTTGTACTACACATCGCTGCAGCCGTTGTGTATTTGTGCAAAGGAATAGGTTAAGGCAAAGAATGAGAAATGCGAGACTAGCTATTTAACGGAGCAAAAACACTTCATTCATCGTCTATGTGCCTTGGGCAACATTGTTCTACGAGAAAAACACTTTGAGGCCAAGGCAAGGGAGAAGAATGGACTCAATAATTGAGTAGGCGATATTTCTTGCGATCGTGGAGCAGATGCCCAGGCAAAGTTTACAAAGTTTCTTCTCACACCATTTTGATGTATAGGACGGCGACCATCTCCGTTTCTTTAATCTTTGGGCCAGACAGCTGAATGCTACAGTAGGGGGTTAGCTCACTGGTAGCACTGCGTGTTTACCTTCCACAATCTATCCCGTAAGTGCTACGTGCTAAACAGGGGAAGCATTATTACCATATTTTAAATCTTTGGTATGACCCGGTCGTGGATTCGAACCCATAACCTTAGGCACTTTACCACTAAGCCACTGCTGCAATTTACAAAAGCATGCAGAAAAAATCAATTACAAACGAAATGAAAAGGGCGGGTCTTACTCTATGTTTAAAAATGTTTCACAGAACATACTGGTATGCAGCTTTAACGCACGGAATGTAATGATACGTTTCAAGACAACATTTAGAAATAACTTGGCCAGACGAGCCTATATACTGATGAAATGGAAGGGGCGCTGTCCAACTACTGACCGTGCTCATACAAAACCAGACAAAACATCATTTATGATTGTGTAACGTATCTTTAACTCAACTGTATAAGGGGAGGAGGGATGATCACGGAAGACATTTTAGTATTTCTTTACTACAAAGTAGAATACGATAATAGAGAAGGACAGAAAAATCTTAACAGAACGAGAACTAATAAAACAAAGTCCGAAGCAAGATGAACTCTACACAAAAGATCTTAAAATAGACCATGTTTTTCATCATCACAGATTTCAGCTACAACCAGTGCATGTTTATTACGGGATAAGAGAAGCATTTCGTAAAAAATTCCACCAGTAGGAGAATACAAATATAATTGTTTGAAACTGTTGGCAAAGAAACGATGATTGTTTCATCAATGTACCAGACAAAATGGAATACTTGTGTATGACGCAAATATTACAAGCAGTCAGTACTTGTCACACTTTCAATGAAGGGGGACAAAGAGGGAATGTTCAAATAATCGTATTGCATTCAGCTGCACATTAACAATACCTCACGTAATATGACACAAAAGAAGTTTTAGATGCCACAAGTGGCAAATCCAAAACGCAATTAGCAAAAGAAATTCATCGACAAAATAGATTTTGGGAGAGTACCTGCATACTGCGGCCGTATCTACACCCTTGGTAGTGCTTATGCAGATATTGTACAAAGATTGAATAACGTTGAATTACATATCCTTTTCTGTTTAGCTGTGTATTTGCATACTGTTTGTGATCATGTTGACGCTTGCACACAGTATTTTCAGTGCAAAGTTTTGCCGGCTCCATGGGTGGTAGCCCCCCAACATGTATCCCCGTCAGTTACCTCTGTGCTACCTACTCTGTATGCTAAGATTACCAAGTCAGTAACGTCTGTTAGTAATTCCTTTATTTGATGATTGATTAAATAATTAGTGAGAAATCTGATGTATTGCTGAACGCTGCTAAGTTGGTCCATTTTTGATTGGTTATGGGCCCAAAGGACGTCCCATTTGCTCGATCAGCATTGAGGAACAACATAGCGATAAATTAGAGAATTTTGGTACGTACGGTAGGTAGTTCAGATTTATTTATGACATTTATTTATCCTTTATGAACGATCGTGACAACTGGATTACTTTACAGTGATCACAGAAACAAGTTTCCCAAGTTCGATGGTCATTATTACAATCTTTGAAAGAAGGAGAAGCTTTGAGTGACAAGTTAAGGCTTGTGGGGACTAAGGGAGCCTTACAGGGAGACACTAAGAGAGCTTTACAGGGAGACACTATGAGAGCTTTACAGGGAGACACTAAGAGAGCTTTACAGGGAGACACTAAGAGAGCTTTACAGGGAGACACTAAGAGAGCTTTACAGGGAGACAAAGTGCCATAAACTGCAAAAGAAGAATTTCAGAAGAACCATGCCCAGCCTATGCTAAAGTGCTTTCATGCTGTTTAGCATGAAAGAACGACGTGCGCTTATTTCTTGACAAGCCAAACCTGTCAAAGGACTGGGACACGAAACAAGCACGTTACGAGAACGAGATTCTAAAGCATAAGGTTTATCATCAGTACCAGTTGTATCTCGGGTTTAACAAACATGAAAGTTAAGTGATTTAAACACTAACAATATGAAGATGCTTGCTGATCACCTGAAGGCCATAGACAACAATTGACATTATTATTATTGTGCGGCCTGCCTTTAAGTTATGACAGTTTTAAGTACTGGAAATTTTTATTGGCAATGACAAGTCGAGATTAGAATGAGCTTTTATCCATGACTGACCTTTAGTAGGAAACTGGCGGTTCTTGGTCCAGAAAGTCATTTAAATGCTATTACTGTCACATGCCCGATCATAAAGCTGTCCATTGTCATGCAAAACAATTGATAAGTGGCAGAAAAACGTTTTGCTGCAATAATTTCAACAGCAATGCTAATACGGCAAGGAAATGTCTGTCGAAGAGAAAATGGTGGCCTGGAGGCGGTAGTGGCAACAAAAGAAGTCGAATTTGGTGTTAACGTTGTCAAATCGCATGCTTAAAGCCAGTTTTAGAAGTCTGATTTTCAATTTGTGGTGTTGCAATTGGAGCGTTACAGCACACGAGTTGCAGTTCCATCACTCAAGTGCATTAGGTTATTACCTCTGATGTCTCTCTGTTGTTCGTGCGTTTGTACGATGCTCAAGATTTTTCTTTGTGTTGGCACTAGTGAACATGTTAAATGTAGATCATGTTTTTGTGTTTCAACAATCAAGCAGAACTTATTACTTGTGGTTGCAGCTGATATCAAAGGCTGAGAATTCATCCTTGCCAACCAAGGTTTCAGGTTATGTGGAAAATTGGCAGTAATGTGGTTGTAGTCCTGGTTGGTTTACTTTATCATTTTGTTCTATCCTAGATACTTGACTTGTTCTGCTGAGAGGATGAACCTTCGATGTTTGCATCGACGTTGTGCAGGTATAGGAATTAACAATTTAAATTTTTGCAGGATAAAAGTCTTGTTGAAACAATCTCGAATTGCTTGTCTTTTGCCAAGCGAAAGTTGCACTAAACTCCGTTTTTCCAACAGGGTCGTTCGAATAAGGCATCACAAGTGTTGAAATGTTTGCCATTGGATGTTTGCAGAACTATGAATATCAAGGCAGCATTGCTTTAGTTTGTGACTTTCATCGATGATAAGATGCAGTTGAAGTGATTATATGATCTCGAGAAAGGATTAAGTTTAGAGAGTACTTAGTTCTGTCGGAGAGACAAACTGGCAAAAAGGTTAAAGTTCTAAAGCTATAATGGTGATGAGTACACGTCCATGAAACTTGCAAAATGCTTTAGTTATCAGGAAATAGATTACAAGTCTCCGTTTCCCGGAAATACTGAGCAAAACTGGGTGTCAGAGTTAATCACCAGAAGTTGAGTTGAGGCTTCCAGGTCAATGCTCCATCATGCCAAAATTACACGAATTTTGCACTAAGGTGATGAATACAGCGGCATGCCTCAGATATGTCTGCCCAACTGCTGCTGTGGCAGGGAAGTGACGTAGCATAATCGTTCGAATAAGCGCCCAGGCGCTTACTCAATTTTTCTGCTTTTAAGGAAGCGCTTATTCGAGATGGGCGCTTATTCGAAAGCAGCGCTTATAAAATATTTTTCGGAAACTAAGGATTAAAAATTCAAAAATCAACTTTCTTTTTCACATTCTACATCTCTCAGGAGAACAAAAGTCTACCACGTAAATACCCGATAAACAATTAATTGTTACACTACAAGATATCAATATCCTCGTCTCTTTCATGGTCCTCATCGACGATTAGTTTCTTCGGACAGGCATCTGCCATAACAAAGGGGGCGCTTATTCGAGATGGGCGCTTATTCGAAAGCAGCGCTTATAAAATATTTCTCGGAAACTAAGGATTAAAAATTCAAAAATCAACTTTCTTTTTCACATTCTACATCTCTCAGGAGAACAAAAGTCTA